>QANY01008070.1:210303-359703 GCA_003255025.1 Datisca glomerata
GGGGATGGGAAAGAATGAAGCTGTAGTTTAAATTTACAAACCAATGCTACTGCAAAAAACCCTGAACTAATAATTGCAAGTAAGGAAAAAATCTTAACTAAGAGGCAAGAAAGCTTACTTGGTTGTCGTCGAAAACTATATCTTGCATAGATGAACGAGTTGCAACTCTTGAAATACACTCAGAAGAAGGAAGATTCCAAACTGATAAACTCCGACCATTGCCACAGGCCTAATTTACACACATGTTCTGTGATGAGGAAGCGATCATAGATACAAATGAAGTTGAATAAAATAATAGCTCAAGAGTTTCCATAATGGTATATTTCCTATCGCAATTGTTTAGAGGAATGAAGCATCAAACCTCATCAGGAACACCAGTCACTAATAATTGTCCTGATGTAATTTATACTGGAAAGATGACTATTCTGGGGCCATATGATAAGATTATGAATACCTTCAGAAATTAAGATCTCCCTCTATAGACAGGTGTGAAATACTAGTACGGAAATAAATAAAGGTACTAAGGAGTGGGCCTCCTTACCAACCAGCTTTCACTTGCATCAAGAGCAAGGCATCTGACACTGGAGAAAAATCCGTTCAATTTCTTGTCCCCTTTTGCTTCGATTACCTGAACACATTTTCCACTTTTGCAATCTATATAACAAAATCCATGCATGCCATTAGAAATAATTCTTTGTACCAATAAAATTCATAAACAACAAAGCATCATTGTAAATAATTCAATTCAATGAAACCAAGAAAAAAAAAGGCTTTGAGATTGGTTGGAAGATAATTTTTCTGAGACACTCCCTTAGTTCCTAAAGCAATAAATGAATAGGTTTTTACCCCAAATTCGTGCTGTCCCATCCTCGGCGCCAGTTATAATCTGATAATTAAAGAAGAGATTGAGAAGAAATGGTTAGATTAATGATGCTACAGATGTCTTACTTTAATATATTTGCTCCCTGTAGTACCTAAAGAAATCATCACACAAGAGTTGGCAGTAAAACACATGTCAATGAATAAACAAGTAATAACCACAAAAGAATATTATCCATTTTAAGTGGAGACAAATCCAGAAACAAGCGTAACAAGGGTGGCTTGGCAGCAACTGTGATTTAGTGCCTCACTTTTTATTTATTGGTAAGATTTTAGTGCTTCTTAGGTCAGACATATATAAGTTTAAGGACAGAAGAAATTCTTCAAAAGCAAAAAAGAACGCATGACAATATAACAATAATAACCAAAAAGGTAACCATCCGCTAATTTTATGCTTATGCATATCAAGGGCCAGGTATTTTTTTTATCGGTATCAATGGCCAGGTATTCCGAAACATTTGTGTGCATGAAGTTTTCAAATTAGGAGGGAACAGTTTGGTTCCTGCAAGCGTGGAAGGGAAACATATTCTATGGATCAACAATCACTTTCACTTGAGTATCATGCTATTGATGTTTTGCTGACCAAAGAAATAGGCCACAAATGCAGTTCTTCCCTGGCGACTCTAGATCCTTCCAAAATTATTGTCTTATCCCAATGTCATTATTGGTTATCTTCCTGCTCATGATTCCTTTAAACAATTTCTGGTGCTTGCGTCACATTGCTTTGTTCCTTTAAAATTTTCTAATACCAATTCTCATGTGTACAACCACTCTAAAAGACGTGTGCACCAAAAGAAGACAAAAGAGCACATAGGTTGAACAATCAGATCAACCACATAAAAAAAGTAGTATCAGAAACATCATCATGAAAAAGAAGAAAGGCTTCACCTGATTGGCAGATTTCCGGGAAACAATACAATGCAAGTAGTCACGGTGCCCCTTAAACACCATTTTGATTTTACGACTTTCCTGAAAATTTCCAGATAAATTACATATGCATCAGAACAATTGGGTTTAAGACAAGGAAAAGATATTTTGTAAATTGCAAATTAAATGTCCAAAAAGAATACTAATGAATGAGTCACTTATCACCTTGAACAAATACATACCACATCCCAACAATACGCACAAGAATCGCCAGCAGCAGAAAAAATGGATCCTCCCTATTATGATACAAAAGATACATGAAACCCATTCATAAATAAAAATTGCTTGAACCTTGCATCAGATGCATAAATAAGTAAATGAGAAGCATATATAATTAACCTGGGTATCAATAGCGATAGCATTGTTTTCAGGGATTGGAGAAAGAGCCCCCCAAGGACCTCTAAAAGATATAAGTAACAGAAAAATTAAGGATAAAATTGTATCAACAAGACATGCAAAACATGGATATAAAGAAAAAAGAAAACCAGAATTAGTTGTAAGAAGAGAGGATAAAAAAGAACAGAATGCAAAGCATTTTTTTTGCTAATACTACTCTTTCTTTGAATATAATATATAACTAAGTCTTGAGGAACGCAAATAAAAGGTGGGTAAATGTTTAATATATCAACAAGACATTCAAATATATGTATCTCAAATATTGCACTAATCTCACTTGTGTTGAGGATTCACCAGGTCCATTACTGGCTTAATAATGCTTCCTGGAAAATAATAAAAGAAAATGAGGTTAGACATCAAGTAATTATGCCAGCAAAACTCTCAACAGTGGTAAGCTAAAGTATTACCAATCCCACTTCTTAGGATTCTAAGTTATTACCTTCTGAAAAAGTAGGCACTGGTAACTCTGTACATTCCTTCCACTTCCATCCACGAATTCGACCATCATCACCGCAACTGCACATATAACTCTTATTGTCAGATGTCTCTATCAACATCTGATCATTTTCCTCAAATTACCTACTATCTAAATGAACTCTAAAGCAGGCATATCATACACCATATAAAAAGTAAAACATGTGGAGAGCCAACGAAACTTCTAGTAAGGAAGTCCGTTAAGAAAGAGTTGGTGCTAACATTTGCAACAATCTGATTATGTCCCTTAGTATGAACCATGTTAAATGTACAGGATGCACTCCATCTGGGTGGAAATGTGTAAGTGGGTGGGAGAGATAGATAGATAGACACATGCACGTGTGTGTGTGTCGAGAGAGAGAGAGAGAGAGAGAGAGAGAGAGAGAGAGAGAGAGGAACCTCAGTAACAAAGTATTATCACCATCATCATAAAACTTGACATCATATGCAGGTCCGTCATGACCTTGAAGATAGCATTGAGGTTCGGCCACCAACCAGCTGGCTCAAGTCCACCACACACATAAAAGCATAATCAGTTATGGTCAACCTGATATGTAGAGATAAACTAATCCTAAAATGTCAAACATACTTTTGAGTTTTGGTGTTGCTAGAACAGAATCGCTGCAGCAGACAGAAAGTAAAGGTGTAATCAGCATAAGTAATTGAAATAACAAAAAAGTTAAGGACCATGCTTCTCGAGCCCACCAGAAAAGCATACAGCCATACACACCAAAAAAATAATAGGACGTGTACACACCCAAACCTACAGAGTATGACAAACACCATGTAAAAGCTTTACTGCCTATTACTCTTTCAGGCATAACAAGTTCAAGTCCATCTTTAAAATTCTGTGTTGCACGGAAGTAGATGTCATGAGGTAACCCATAGTCAAGTTGGTTAGAAAATTATTGTTGTTCTGGTTGGCTAGAAAATCATTTTGTCATGGTCCTACAGGACTGAGACATTTTACAATTTGGCCTCACTACTGATCCACCGAAAAAGGAAAGAAAAAAGACTTGGCCTCGTTACTTAGTGGACATGAATCAAGAATCGCACCCGATTCAACATAAAACTTTCAAAAATAAAAGAATTTCTCTGCACACTAAACAGCACGTTCCCAACTCCAACCTTGTAACCAAAAGCCAATATATATCACTTAAACAGAGGACATATTGTCAAGCACGAGGGCACACACAAGAGAAGGAAACGAGTTGTAAAATGCTGCTGATTCTGAGTACAATCCAGCAACCAATAAAGAACAACTAGCTATTACTAAATCCTCAAAAATCAAAACTCAAAACAAATCTCGCGCAATCAGTAAGCTCATTGAACATAAGTCCTACACGTCTTTGTGCATTGCTCTAAATGAATAAATAAACATAGATTATCATAAACATCTGGAGAGAAATAGCTCACAAGCTTAGAGATGCAGGAGGAGATAGAGTATGAAGCAAGGGATCCATCACTGGAGACGACGACAATGGAATCAGGGTTAGAGTCCTGAGAAGGTGCCCATACAGTTCTGAAAACAGTTTGGGTTTGGATTTCTCTCTCCTTGTATATGCTTTCCCTGTAAGCATCTTCGTCCCAGTTCGTCGCGTCCCCTGACATTCTCGTGGTGTTCGCTAGAGCTCCGTTGAAGCTTTTCGTTCTGGTCGCTACTCTCTCTCTCTGTCTATCTATCTACACCTACGAACAGAACAGCGCCGGAGACGGTGCCTGAACGAAATGCACAATCCTTACTGCATCATTAGTCTCTTCGTATTGACGATTTTGCCCCCTCAACCTCGTTATTTTATGTTATCTGCCACAGCGAGCAAATATTTCTAAACATATGCGACATGTCGTTCACTTCCAATAAAGTCAAAAGTGTTTATAATGTATGGGGAATCAACACTACAACCAATTAGTGTGTGTATATATTCTTACATCACATCTAACATGTAAATAAGGAAAAAATATAATTTTAATTATAATGTATATGTCTGGTATATGTATCGTGGGGTACTATACTATAAGAATGCAAGTATCATGTAGATATATGATATTACTCTATAAATATCACTTATGTTATCTTAATTGTAGAGTTTATTTTGATCGTTGAACTCCATTACACATCCACATCATTTGAGATTACGTGTAAAATTTTTAAAATTTCGATGACCTATTATATCACTAATAAAAATATAAATATAAGATCTTTATCAATAATAATAGTAATTATAAGGCGTTTTTTGTGTCAACCATCGATGATTTAATTGAAAATATGATCGAGAAAGAGAATTCACTCTTAACTGCAAACAAAAAATGAAATCTACTCGACCTTCAATCCCCCAAATACAATAGATGTTGATATAATTTGATTTTTTATCCTACATGTTTCCAATCGAGATTTTCATATTTAATGTATTTTATAATCGTAATTAAAAGAAGAACTTCCAAAATAAATAAATAAGAGAAAACTTGGAGGGATGGTAAAATAAGAACTCCCCATGTAAATTAATGACATGCTTTAAAAATAGTATTTAAAATACTATCATATTATCATTCTAATATTTACATACTAAGCCATACCCATAGAAATTTACGAAATCACTTAATATTTGAAGTCCCCGTTTGGTTACATGAGCATAATTGTGAAGCTGCAATCCCGTATGTTTTACAATATTTAATGTAAATCAATAATGCAATAGTGATATTAGAACACAAAACTTCTAAAAGTATCACATGAATGGTTCTAAGCATGCTTCAATATTTTTGTCTTCACTATTTTATAAAAACCAGCAGAATGTAGAAATGTATGTACAATAAACGTTATAAGTCTAAGTCTAATTTCTTTGTTGATTCGATAGCTACATTAAAAAAATTAAGCGTATTTATTTATTTTATTTGTTATTAATTTTTATTTTACTATTTGAAATTTATATTCAGCCTTGAATTAAATAACGCATCAACTACACTCTCTGCTTAAATAACAGTGGACTCTCATCAAACAATGTGTTTCTACATTATATTTAATTTATTTATGTAGTGTCTTGTTAGAAATAAATTTTAAATATTGTATATATTATAAATTTTAGTGCTTGATTATAGTGCAAATTAAGTAAGATGTGTTAAATTAAAAATTAGATGCTTGAAGTTATATTATATAACATCACTTTTTTTAGTATTATAGAAAATAATTGCAATCCATCAATTTGCCATGTTCCTGAGAAATGATTAATCATTATTAATATGTTAGAAAATATATTACATAATATATATTTTACAAATTACTATTGAATAAATTATTGCTTGCTGCAAAATAAATATTTGTCGTAAAAAATTTAATTTTCAAAATTAATATTTGCAGACATTCACATTTTAAATTACACTATATTATAATAGATTTTAATTTACACCCTCATTTAGTTTTGAGATGCATGCAATTGATGATTTTGACATAAATATTATGTAAATATAGGCATAGATATAAACATAATTTATTATGTAAATGAAGTAGGTGAAAATTAGGTGAAATACTTAATTTTTATTATATTTTAGAGGTTGTAAAGAGTTAAAAGAGAAAAAAAAATTATCTCCTTTAAGTCATTTTTAATATAATATAGATATAAATATAAATATAGACATAAATATAGATATAGATAGATAGATATAAATATATATATATATAGAGATAGATAGATACATATAAATACAAATATAGATATATAGATATAGATAGCTGAGTTTTTTTTTGTTGTTTTTGAAAACTCATTTCATTTTTTTTATAAAATGCTAAACAATAGTCAAATATCATTATACTCGAATAAATATTGTAAGGAACGTTATTATCTACAAATAAGAAGTAAAGTTTTGATTATCTATTTCTATATCTATTACCCAAATACTGTATCCATATCATTTGTAATATACATAACCGGCGATAAACGGGGGACATTTTTTGACAACAATTACACTCACTACGTCGTGAAATTTCTTAGTTGTCCTTCATAAATACTAGAATTAATCATTACTAATCAACTAACTTAAATACGATTATGATAACATACTTTTATTTTACATGTGTGAATGAAAGCAAGACGCGTGAGAGTAGTTGTCCCTCATTTATTTCTTATTTTTTAAAACTCATTTTTTTTATAAATTGCAAAACAATAGGCAGATATCATTATACTCAAATAAAAATTGTAGGCAACCTGGGTATCTACATATAAGACGTAAAATTATGATAAGCTATATCTATATCTATATCATCGAAAAAAACTATATCCATATTTATATCTATACCCATATCATCTGCAGTGTACATAAATGAGGAAAAATGGGGGGAAATATTTTCCGACAACAATTGCACCCATTACTTCATGAAATTTCTTAGTTGTGCTTCATAAATGTTAGAATTAGTCAATAATAATCAATTAACTTAAGTACAATTATGATAACATACTTTTACATGTGTGAATGAAACGATACTATTTAGTACGATATTTTCAAATCTATTCATCTTTTTCATTCACCGAATTGATTTAACAAATTCTTTCTACGACATTTTCAGATCTATCATCTCTTCTTTCCATTTTAGAAAATAATAATGGCGTTAAAGAAATAGGCCAATAATAATGTTAATCAAACATGTAAGGAACGAGTTTAACATTTTTTTCATTTCCGTTCCCATTCCCGTTAATATTTGTTCCCGTTTCCATACTCGTCACCGTTTTCTAGGAGTGTTCAGCGGTCGATCTGGTTAGACGTTTGGAGGAAAATAAGACCAGATCGAAAATCACGGTCCCCCGTAGGAGGACCGAACGGACCAAAAAACTGGAAAAAAAATCCGGACCAAAAAACTGGAAAAAAATCCGGACCAAAAAACTGGAAAAAAAATCCGGACCAACCAGACCGAAATTCAACGGTTGGTTCGGACGGACTTAATGGACTAAATACCTATTTTACAACAAATATATTATTTAACAATAACGACAAATTTTGACAAGGAGTTTACCATATCTAAACATATCCAAACTTCAAAGTACTAATATTCAACATTTAAAAATATCCAAAGTTCCAAGTACTAATATCTAATATTCAAATATATTCAAACTTCAAAATACAAATAATAATAATATCCAACATTCAAATATCTAAAAAAAAAAGTAAATTAGAAACACAACAAAACATAGAAGTTCATCCATCTCCAGCCTTCGATCACATCATGGAATGGTGATGACAGTCTCATCTTGCATCTTGATACATTCTATTCACATGAAAACAATGAGTTCATAAACATAAAGATGATGAGTTCAAAAGCATGTAAAAAAATATAAATAACAATATATAAATGAGATACCTTCATCTATTTCCACAATTTCTTGTAATGTCTCATTGAAATTAATATGCACAGGTTTACTCAGAATCTAATTTTGTGCACATATAAGAGCTTCAACGATTTCGGAGCCAGTGAACTGCAAAATGGATCCAATATTCGACTGTGGAGATAGGAATCGCCAAGACATCTCTAGCTATAAGGCTAACAACCTCATATCTTGAACTGTTTATTTTCCACCAATTAAGAAGATCCAACTCAACATTCGGGTTTAAACATGGCTCCGCTAAATATCTATCAATCTCTGACTTAACCTCTAAGCTATTTTCCTTGCACAACTGTTTTGAAAATGTGGAGGCCAAACTAAAATTATCTTCATCACCATTCTCAACTATCTCAGATTGTGATGATTGATCAACAAATAGCACTGATTGTGATGCAAATCTCATTTTGTATTCCTCAAATGTTCAATCAAAAGTAAAAGTCACTTTTCTTCTCAATTCACAGGCAAGGTCAATCTTATTTTAAAGTGGAGATCAAGAATGGTAGCAACAAACAACAAATAATTGACCTTTTCTGAGCCTCCCTAATACTTGTCATACTTGGTCCTCATATTACTTGCCATTTTTTTCAAAAGAACATTGCTAGATGAAGAATATCTCTTAATCAAGTTTTCAATCAAAAAAACCTCATGAACATATCTATGAGAGGTAACATTCAAAGTCCCAGAAACCTTAATGTTATTTCGTAAAAAACTTTCAAAAACTTGATAATCAGTCAAGCATTATCCCAATCCTCATCCCATGGAGGACCAAGTTTCTCATCTCCATGGAACTCCAATAAATAATATGCATCTTGTTCTCCAAGCCTCTCAAATGCTTTTTGAAACTTTTCAGCCGACTCCAACATCAAATAAGTGGAATTCCACCTAGTATGAACATCTAGAGACACCAGACTACTAGAAGATATCTTTGCAGCCTCTACACAACTCCTAAACTTTTGAAACCGTGTAGGAGATGACCTCACATATTTGACTGCACTACGAATTCTAGTGACAGAGTCATGAACATTCTTTAAACTATCACGCACAATAAGGTTAAGAATATGTGCACAGCATCTAACATGTATAAACTCACCATCCAACACATGCCCCTTCCAATTTCTGATAGATTCTTTCAAGTAAGTGATTGCACCATCATTGGCACTTGCATTATCAACGGTGACCGTGAAAACTCTTTCAATACCCCAGTTAAGCAAACATTGCTCAATAGTCATTCTAATCAACTCCCTCTTATGACTGGCAATTGGACAAAAGTTAACGATTCTTTTATGTAATACCCAATCATAGTCAATAAAGTGTGCAGTAAGTACCATGTAATTAAGATTTTACACTGATGTCCATGTATCAGTGGTCAGACATAATCTTTGATTTTTACTTGACAATGCCTTTTTTAACTTTTCTTTCTCCCACACAAACACCTTGAAACAATCTCTAGCTATTGATATCTGGGTAGGAAAAACAAACTTAGGTTGCATGCCCCAACAAAATTCCCTAAATCCTTCACCCTCTACCACACTAAACGCTAATTCATCTTTAATGATCATCCTAGCAAGAAACATCCTACACTTCTCAACATTAAAGGTAGTAGTAGATATTGTACAAGTACTATCCGTAGCTCCCTCACTACTACTATTAGGATTAAGAACTAACAGTTTTTGCTTAGGATCATCAAACTTGTTAGGATTCTTCTTACATCTTTTCAGATGATTCCATGGACAAGAGGTACCATTAGCACTAACACATGCAAATGTACATTTACAATGATTACAAGTAGCTCTCTTATCATTAGGATCACCAGTTTCAACTTTTAGAAAATTATTCCAAACACTAGAAGAGGCTCGGTTGCATTTTCTCTTACCTTTTAGAGGTTTTGGTGGCAGTGAAGAACCATCATTAATTACTGCATCATTAGGGTTTTGACTTGGAGTTCCAGTAGACATCTCCTAGTTGAGTTAAGTGATTGTTGAGTTGTACAAAGTGTAGATAACTCATAACAGAGCAACAAAATTAATCACAGTAGAATTGAAAAATAACAGAGCAACAAAATTAATCACAGTAGAATTGGAAAAATAACATAGCAACAAAATTAATCAAAGTAGAGTTGGATTAGAACCATTGATCTTACATGGATGAAGAAGGAGAAGGCCTGAGCTGACGAAGAAAGAGATGGCCTAAGCTGAGGCCGAGGGAGAAGGAGAGGGTCTGAACTGAGACTGAGGGAGAGGGAGAGGGTCTGAGCTGAGGCCGAGGGAGAGGGAGAGGGTCTGAGCTGAGGCCGAGGGAGAGGGAGAGGGTCTGAGCTGAGGCCGAGGGAGAGGGAGAGGGTCTGAGCTGAGGCCGAGGGAGAGGGAGAGGGTCTGAGTTGAGGCTGAGGGAGAGGGATAATGTCTGAGCTGAGGGCGACGCGAGAGGCTGGTTGGACTCTGGAGGGGAGACGCGAGAGGCTGGCTGGACTCTGGAGGCGTGACGCGAAGAAGAAGAAGGTTTGCGTCTGACTGAGCTGAGGGAGAAGGATAGGGTCTGAGCTGAGGGAGAGGGATAGGGTCTGAGTTGAGGGAGACGCTTGAGGCTGGCTGGACTCTGGAGGGGAGATGTGAAGAAGGGGAGGGGTTGGCTGAAGCTGGACTGAGGCGTGAGTCGCGTGACGCGAAGAAGGAGAGGGGCTAGGTCTGGAGCTAGACTGAGGCGTGAGTGCGTGAGTCGCGTGACGCGAAGAAGGAGAGAGGCTAGGTCTGGGTCTGCGTCTGACTGAGCTAAGGGAGAGGAGAAACCTAACCCTACAAAAATTATATATATAGTATCTATACGGTTGGTCCGGTCCAGAATTAACAAAAATTCTGGACCGGTCTGAATTTTTGGTCTTCTCTAAAAGAAGGACCGAACCGACCATTAACAACAAAAAATCGTCTAGACCGATCAATTTCAGATCGGACCGGTTCAGACTAAACGGTCTGGATGGTTTTTGAACACCCCTACCGTTTCATTCTCGTTGTCACGCATTCCCATTTCTGTTGCCATGTCATTCCGTTCCATTGGAATGTCATTCCATTCTGGTGCCATGCTATTCTGTTATGTTTTCGCTTCCATACACATCGTCGTTCCTGTTGTTGAAAACACTTGATTTGGTTTTGAGCATTTTGGGAGGGATTTCTTGAGTTTTCTCTCACTTTCAATGAAAGCGCCAAATATAAAGGAAAATTTATGATTTGAAAAATTTGTCGTGAATTTCTTACATGATAATAGAAAAATAAAAAGTAAATAGAAAAGAATAATAAGCACTATGATTTACGTGGAAAACCCTTAAAGAGAAGAAAAATCATGAGAAAACTTTGATAGTATTTTTATTATGCATAAAAGATTTACAAGGCTAATACAAGTTACATGTTGTGCTTGTTTATTTTGTGTGTTTAGAGTCTCTTTAGAGTTACATTTAACCTCTATTTATAGGCATTCAATCAGTTACAAATATTCTGATGCAGCTTATCTAATTCTAACTGAAAATAGGATCAACAGAATATTCCATTGAGATTTAGCTCATCAACATTAAAAACTGAAAAAATATTAACCGTCTGATCAATCCAAAGGCCTTGATAAGCTTATTTGGATTGCCACGTTAGCAGACCATGTACTTTCGTCCGATTGGTCTCCTCCTCAAATTTTAGGTGATATGACGAATTGAAGAATTTATACCCGTTCACCTAATTTATATGTTATTCTAAGGGTTCTTGAAGGGTAAAAAGAGAAATAAAAAGTTTATCCTCTTTAAACTTAGAAAATATTTCATTTGTAAACTATTTTAAAAATTTATCATGCATGAAGAATTATGTGAAATATATAATTTATATAATATTCTGAGGGTTCTTAAAAAATATTTGATTTGTGAATTATTTTAAAAAAATTATTATGTAAATGAAGAATTAGGTGAAATACCTAATTTATATAATATTCTAAGAGTTATTAAAGGTAAAAAGTGAAATTAAAAGTTTTTATCCTCTAAGTCCATTTCAATATAGTAAAGCCTATTTTAATATAATACTAGTCAATAAACACGTGCGATGCACGTATAATTAATATATATTAGCTTTAATTATTATTTATAATCACGTTATGATATGTGAATTAAATAAAAATGTATTTAATATAATATTATTTTTTAATTTATGTGGATAAAATCAATATAATGTTATATTGTTATTTGTTAATGTACCATGCAACTAAAATGAACAATATCATGAATGTTTCTGAGAAAAAAAAATAAGAGTGTTTAGTACAAATATGCTCTCAAAAAGTAAAAGAAAAAGTGTTATTTGTAGAATAAAAAAAAATTCTATTTCATGTTTTATTTTACACTTTGATCTTTCTTTTTCCGTTTGTATCATAAATTTAATTCTTTTTCTTTGTAATTTTTGTATAATTATATTTATACAATTGCATGTTTATTGTGTCCGCACAACAATATATACTTTATATATTTAAAAGAATTGTATTGTTTCATCTATAATCTAATCTATATCTATAATCTATCAAAAGTGGTATGCCTACGAGAATCATTTTTAGACAACTTTATCCATGCATTTATTTTACTAATCCTATAATATATTTAAAAGTTCAGGTGTCACACTCTCATTAGTTGGTGTTAGCCTTAAATAAAATAATTAATGAAATCTCATTTATATTTACTATCCCACTGACTTTGAAAAAAATAATAGGCCACTACTATGTGTCATTAAATAATAATTAATTACGGATGGGTTGTTTTAAAATTTTCACATTGAAATAATAATTAAAATTAATAATAACAATAATTAAAACAACAATAATTGAAATAATAATAGTACCTTTTGTAATAGTAATATATATACTCTATATAAACTACAATCTATTTATAATTCATAATATCCATAATCCATAATTTATAAAAATGGAGAATCAATAAACATATTTATGGACAATTTGTCCACATATGATATCTAAAATGATAATCTAAATGTGTACTTTTCTGGTTGATAATTTTTTATCTATTGTAACTTTACTAGTTACAAGAATGATAATTCTAAAATACGGTACATCTCACATATTAGACTTTACACTTAGTTCATGTGCAACGCACGTGTACTACTACTAGTTGTTAAAAAATGATATTGTTTCACTTATAAAAAAAGTAGTTCTTTCAAATAAAAAATTGTAGTGATTAGGTTTATGATTGTTCGAGTGAGTCAAATGGTCATAGCTCATACTACTTGATAAAAATAATAATAACAACGAATGAGAATATGATAAATTACGTTTAAGAAGAAGTATTTTAATATTAGTAAAAAAATAGGAACATAATTGTTCAAAAAAATTATTCATTGCTTTCCTTTTTAATATGTTATAGATTCTCTCAAAATATAACAAAATAAGCAACGAATGATAGGGATGTTCAACGGTCGGTCTGGTCAGATTTTTTGAGGAAAACGAGATCAGACCAAAAATTACGGTCCTTCTATATGGAAGGCCGAACCGACCAAAACACTGAAAAAAATCTGAATCGACCAGATCGAACTTCAATGGTCGGTTCGAACGGATTTTACGGTCTAATAATAGTACTTTACGTGATAAATACACATAATTTTCAGATTAAAAGGTTAATATACTAAAAGAATTATACGCGTGATAAATACGTTTTATTTTAAGGCATGCTTTAATAGCACACGCATGTGAGCGCTTATTTCATCATGAGTAGGTATATGTAGTACTTGTATAACTCATTCACACCTTAGCTCTTTATTTCATTTACGATGTGGGAATGGGGAAAAATAACTTTTTACTTGAAAAAGTATTTTATATATATTATACGGTCGGTCTGGTCGGTCCGGTCCTCTCCAAAAGAAGGACTGAATCAATCAAATATGAGAAAAAATCATCTAGACCGATCAACTTTAATCCGGTCTGGATCAGATTATAGAATCTGGACGATTTTGAAACACTCCTACCGAATAATAAAGTTATGACCACGTCACTGATCCAACTCCTCGCATTCCCCGAAAGCCTATCGGCATCTCCAAAGCTTATTTCGGAAAATATAAAAAGGAAAAGCAATAGAATATATAACCCTAAATAAGAATTTTCGTCGTACGCGAGCCTCCCTCTAAGGATCCGATTCCCGCTTCCCAGAAGGTCCATCCCATTGTTTGATCATATAAGGAGGATTCACAAAGCTCGTCCTGCAAAATTTGTGAGTCCTCTTCATTTTCTCTATCGGTTCTCCTCTGGTTCCTGAGATCTACTATGATGTTCTATTGCTTCATTTAGTTTGGTGTTTTTGTGCGTGTGAGTATTTATTCTGACATTTACACTTCTAGTTCACAAGACTACTGGAATTTCTTTATTGGGTTGCCGTGAAACATTGGAAATGAATGTAAGAGAAATCAGCTTGGGTCTTTTGAGTTTGTTTGCATTCGAAGATGTATTATTTAATGTATTTCTATCTCGTCGTTATTACTCTTGCTCAGATCTTCTAACCTGTATGTATAAATTTGTGTGATATTATTTTTTGTTCTTTTGGTTGTGAAATTCTCATCCCGATTACTCAGGTTCACCGTGATACATTAATAAGACTGCTTGGTAGATAGTTTTGATCAAGCTCTACGATTCCCCATCGTCGTTCGAGAATCTGTTGAAATGGGTGATAGCAATTCTCCCCCCGGGTCTCCAAAGGAAATTCCAGATCATGATTCTGATGCAAACCCAGTTGCCAAGGACGATGGCTCATTGGAAACCATAGTTCAAAGGATCCAAGACTCCATGTCCATAAGCAAGAAACACAAGTTCTGGGAAACTCAACCTGTTGGACAATTCAAGGACGTTGGAGACTCGAGTTTACCTGAAGGACCAATTGAGCCCGCAACACCGTTGTCTGAAGTGAAGCAAGAGCCTTACAATCTCCCAAGTCCTTATGAATGGACCACATGTGACATGAATTCTGATGAGACTTGCTCTGAGGTTTACAATCTCCTGATGAATAATTACGTCGAGGATGATGAGAACATGTTTAGATTTAATTATTCTAAGGAGTTCCTTAGGTGGGCTTTGCACCCACCAGGTTACTACATTAGCTGGCATATAGGGGTTCGTGCTAAAGCTTCAAAAAAGCTGGTTGCTTTCATCAGTGGCATCCCTGCCAGAATCCGGGTCAGAAATGAGGTGGTGAAAATGGCAGAGATAAATTTCTTGTGTGTCCATAAGAAGCTTCGATCGAAGAGACTTGCACCTGTGATGATCAAGGAGGTCACAAGGAGGGTTCACTTGGAGAATATATGGCAGGCTGCTTATACAGCTGGAGTGGTTCTTCCAACCCCCATAACGACTTGCCAATACTGGCATCGGTCTTTGAACCCAAAGAAACTTATTGATGTTGGGTTTTCAAGGCTTGGTGCTAGGATGACAATGAGTCGAACCATAAAACTTTACAAGTTACCGGATTCAGCAGCTACTCCCGGATTTAGAAAAATGGAACTCCGTGATGTCCCGGCTGTTACCAGGTTGCTTAGGAACTATTTGAGCCAGTTTGTTGTTGCACCAGATCTTGATGAAAATGATGTTGAGCATTGGCTTCTTCCTACTGAGAACGTGGTAGACAGTTTCTTGGTTGAGAGTCCAGAGAATCATGAGATCACTGACTTTTGCAGCTTTTACACACTTCCATCGTCTATCCTTGGCAATCAGACGTATTCGACTTTAAAAGCCGCTTATTCATACTATAATGTTTCCACAAAGACCCCGTTGCTTCAGTTGATGAACGATGCACTTATCGTGGCAAAACAAAAGGATTTTGATGTTTTCAATGCGTTGGATGTCATGCAAAATGAGTCTTTCCTGAAAGAACTAAAATTTGGACCGGGTGATGGGCAACTTCACTATTATTTATATAATTATCGGGTTCGACAGGCCTTGAAACCAAGTGAACTGGGTCTTGTGCTCTTATAGTTCAATAGATTTAAGTCTTCGGCAAATTTGAGCAGCAAAGCTTCAGTTACTTCTGTCTGCGTGGTCTGAACCCATTTATGTTGCTTAATCCTCTGAATCAACAAGAATCGTGACAATAGGGTGGATTGGAGGTAGAAGGAACGTTGTGTCACTCATGGCCTACAATGTTTAAGCAGTATAACAACATCGTTGGAAATGCAAAATGTCTTCAGATCCAACTGTTCACCGTGGCCCTTTCTTTTTATTTTTCTTCAATCTGAGTTTCACTTGTTTTCCATCTTATATTTCCCCATGCTCTCTTCCTCGCTGAAAGCTTCTGCAGCTTTGTTTTGTGTAAAGACAATTGACTTAGTTTATCATCTGTCCGTGGCCAGATGATAGTTCGTTGCTTATTGGTTTCTCCTGATATGTGAACCATTTTACTTTGCTCATTTTCTTGAATTTCTCATTTATTGATTCCAATACTCTTTACTGATATGCTTCAATGGGTTCCTTTCAGTTGTGTGGTAGTGGTGTCATTTTAGAGTGTAATTTGTTGTTTGATGTTAATCATAATTTTTCTATTACTGATATTCTGTTGATTGATAGGTTGAGATGATTACTTATGATGTTGGTCATGAGAAGAGATACTTACATTTTGACTATAGGACTATTACTGTATTATTTAGTTTCTGTTTCTAACTATCAATGTTACTCGACTGTATTATTAGTAAAGACTGTAGATGTGGGGGAGGCATATTGCTCGCTGCTGAATATATGCAGATGGTTCTGAACTGGAATTGTTAGGCTTGGGTTTTCACTAGGGACACAGAGATTTGCAGGGTGTGAGGTTTTACTCTTTTCATCAGTTGACTCATATAGTTAAGTCTGATATATGTTTGTTGTAGCACCTGATAGTTTTAGAAGATTAGCAATCTGATTCTACTGGTTCATCATATTAATACAATATTAGTCTCTGTTCGTTTCTAATGTTTAAAAGTTATCCTATGGGGATGTTTGGTACGGGTTAAGTAATAATATTGGTAATATTAAGTTGCTGAGAAAGTTTAAGTGATAAAGTTAAATGACAAGATATTAAGATTATCATGTTTGGTAAAACGTGATCAATTAAAAAAATTATTGAGAAAGTATGATTTACTTGTTTGGTAGGTAGATAACTTGGGTAAAATTATTGAGAAAGTTCGATAAAATTATTGGATAAATTATATAAATTATATGAGAGTAATAAAATTATTTATTATTTATAATTTTTTATTAAGTTTTAATTTATTGTCAACGATTATTTATAGATTCTAATATGCACTGTTTCATGTATATTATTTTACGCACAATTTAATTAATTATTTTAGTAATTCCATCAATAAAATCAAATCAACTATTTTTCTTACTACGTAAAAAATTAAAATAATTTTTTTACTCATACTGTATAAATAAATTCAATGATCAATTGTTCAAAATTATATAGTAAATTTGTATATAAATTCTCCGTTGGTAACTGTTAAAAAAACTTAGAGAAAAGTACACAGATATTCTTTGAGCTCTGCCTAAAAGACACGGACATTCTTTCTAATTTTAAAAAAAACACAAATTTTCCGTCACATTTTATTTTATTGACAAAAAACCCCTAAAATCATTAAATATTTATTTAAGAGCATTTAATTATTTTTTAATATAAAAAATACCCTCTGACCCCCAAATTCCAATACGCATCAAAACTTAACATAAAAAACTTTACACAAAAATCGATAGAGAATTCAAACAACCTTCAAAAACCCCAAATTCGGAACAATAGCAAATTTCAATTCAAACAACCCCCAAATTCCAATAACTGACAGCAAAAATCGGTGGAGAATGCATAATAACTAACAGAAAAAGTCAGAAACACCCTTCATTTTTCAAACCTCCGGTAATATTCCTCTCATCAACACTATGCCGTGTAGCAGCATCGGCTTCACAACCAACAGTGGGGAGTAGCTTTATCGTCTTGTACATAAAACTGGGTTCTTCTGGATCCGCAAGAGTGGCGCACTGGGTCTGCCAATCAAAAACCTTGACCTCCCATTCTCTGTAAGCTTCTGGTACCACCAATCGAAAACCTTGATCTCCCACTCCAACTCCAACTCGAAGAAGAACGTGGATGTGGTGCGCGGAGCTCGTGGCCGTGGGTGGGTGCGCGGATCTCGTGGCCGTGATTGGGCTGGTTGAGGAGCTTGTGGCCGTGGGTGGGCTGGTAGCGGAGATCATGGCCGATTTCTTTCTCCGGCGATAACTCGCCAAAAGTGAAAGCTTTGCTGGTGGCGGAGGGTGTGGGGATTTCGTGAGGTTGGTGGGGTTGGGCGTGGTGAGTTAGGGTTGTGAGTGTTTTGAGAGGGGTATTTTGGATTTTCATTAAAAATTACTGTTATTTTTATCAATTCATTTAAAAATTAACTCCGTTATAACAGTTTGGACTTACGTATCTTTTCTGAAATTAATGGGATGTCAGTGTCTTTAGACAAATCTCATGAAGTGTCAGTATACTTTTCCCAAAAACTTAATAATTCATGTCATCTTTGATTAAATTTTTTCCAATATCACAAAATTAATTATAATATATAATTTATCTTTTATATATAAAATAAATCTGATATAAATAATGAAATTAATTGGAACGGGTAAAATATTCTGGTACTGGCACAAGAACAGAACGAAATATGGATGCAAATTTTTGTTATATTTCGGACAAATACAATCTAAAATTGAATATAAATCCCCTTTACAGGTTCCGTCCCACGAGTCCAGTCCTCCACACAAAAAATAAGATGTGATAAACAATCCCGTTATAATCTCCTTTTTATAATTTTATATATTTAGCTATTGATAGTTTATGAATAATATTTATTTTAGGGAAGGAAATAACTTTTAATTTCAAAAAAAAATATTTGATATTATTAACATGTATTTTAATCATTTAAATTTTATATTATGCAATCATTGATTCAAAGTTAATATTTTATATCTTTCATTCCAATTAACGTGCATATATTAATATCACGGGACAACCCCGAGACGAGTTTGCGGGACGGTCCTATCGAGACAGGGGTCGGAAGGGATGAAAAAATCTTGAAATTCGGTATCGGGATCGGTCTGGTTACTCCGAGACTGGAACGAGATTTGACGAGATTTTAGGATCGAGATATTTTTATGAGCCTTTGGTTTTGAAGAAAATAAAATATCAAAATCAAGTAGGAAGAATTGAAACAAATAATAGTATTTTTATAGAGATTTGAGAAACTAAAAGCTATTTTGAAAAATGTGTAGATATGTTATAAGATGAGTAAGTGAATTAAGAAAGTTATTTGGTAAAATAGATTTTTGAGGGAAAGTGATAGAGAAAGTAATGTGAAATTGTTATTTAATCAGGTTAAATAACTTTACCATGTTAAATGAGAATACTTGAAACAAACGTAGAAAAATGTTGGAAAATAAATTTACCATGTACTTAGACGGAACCAAACGCCCCCTAGAGTCCTTAAGGCTATTGGTGGATCAGATCAACAAAATAAGATAGAAATGAAAAATTAGAGTGTAATTAGAGAAGGAAGGAAATTATAGTGTAGTAATAAAAATTATTTTTAGAACCAGTTTTCTCTACATATTTTAAATACTCCAAACAATTGAAATATAATAATCACACAATTTTTATTTTTCTATTAACTTTAAAGATCCAAACAAATATAGTGGGTAAATTCCAGTTCATCCGTGTCATAGAATTGTGGTATATTTTACCTCCTCAAATGATTACTAATAAATACTTCAAATCCTAAACTTTAAAATATTATAGTTTAAATCTAAATTATTTAAAACTTATAATTTTAATCATATATGTAATTCCCTCTATTGCACTGTAATTTTTTAACGAAACGATGATCATTTTCTCTTATATGAGAATACGTCGTTTTATCTATTATGAATAACATAATAAAGAATGACGTCGTCTTAGATAAAAAAACATCAACATCGTTTTGTTAAAAAACTAACTTCAATAGACATAGTTACATTTATAATTAAAATTGGGAGTTTCAGATAATTCAGAGTTTAAAATATAATATTTTTAAATTTATGATTTAAACTACCTATTAATAATAATTTGAGGAGGGAAGGTGTAATTTTTCTTAATATTGTATAATTAACCCGAAGGGGGATTTACATTATTTTCCTAGTCAAGGGCTTGCACTGTTCTTAATTGGACATTACCTTTTTAGTAAACCGGCAGGGCTAATATGTATTTTACTTAACCAAAAGCTTTTTTTAAAGCATAAACAAATAATGTTTAGCCAAATTGATAGTTTGTGGTCTTCCACAATTAATTTTCAGAGAAAATTTATTAATATTTGCTTTTTTGTTCTTTTGTCAAATTAAGGACAAATGATTGAACTTAAAACCTCATCTTTGAAGAAGAAGATATGCGGTTAGAATTGGCTACACCCGTAAATTTGCTTTGACAGCTAAGGAACTGGGCGACTAGCCACTCTACTTGCATAATTTATCCGTTGTGATTTTATTTTTTATCACTTCTGACCATCTTACATATTTCATTATGCCATTTGTTTAAGTAAACTCTAATATTTATTCCAACCCCAATTATTATCCTATTAACAAACTTGTATCATCTTTCTGTTGAAAAAACAAACGATGTAATAATTTCTGAGATAAAAAACAGAAACTTAAAAGTCTTCGACTAACAGACATAGAAAAGTCAAGTCGAAGTATTCAACAATGGCAGCCTCATTCTAGACGGAGTCAAACAGATGCTTATCATTTTCTACTGAATGAAGAGCTTGTCTAGTTGTCTTGTCACTTCTTCAGCTGAAACTGTTCATCCTTCATCCTCTTTTGCAAGCATAGTTTGCCATACTTATCTCCATGGATTATCTAACACCATTGACTGCCATAGCTACTACCTTATTTGAATCCATTCGCAAAAGGATCAAATATGTCGTGGATTTTGACGAAAACGTTCGAGCTCTCGCAGCTGCATTAAACGAATTGCGGGAGAAACGAGATGACTTGAAGAGAGAGGTTGAGCTTGCTGAGATGAATGGTTTATCCTGTAAAAGCCAAGTCAAGGGGTGGCTGGAAAGAGTTGAAGAAGCTGAAATTGAAGTTGGTTTGATCATTGAAGATGCCGTCGGCCTGGAAAGGCCACGGCTCGGTTGTTTCAGGATGAACTGCTCTTCAATGTATAAGAAAGGGAAGAAAGTTCAAAAGAAGCTTAGGCATGTAAATGAACTAAAGGAAAAAGAGTTCGACGGCATTCACGGTAGGCTGTCTACCGGAGGCGGTAAGGAGATACCCAGTAAGCCGAGTATCGGCCTTGATGCAATGTTGGAAAAGGTATGGAACTATACTGAAGAGAAAGAAGTTGGGATCATTGGGATTTATGGGATGGGTGGTGTAGGGAAGACTACTCTTTTGAAGAAATTAAACAATGAATTACTGAATAAAGTTCATCATTATGATGTTGTAATTTGGGTAACTGTTTCTAAGGATTTTGTTGCGGATAAGATTCAACAGACAGTTATTGAAAGGTTGGGTTTGAATTGGGAAATAACAGAAAGCCAAGAACAGAAAGCTTCAAACATCTATAGGATCATGAGAAGGAAAAGGTGGTTGCTGCTTCTTGATGATATTTGGGAAGGACTTGACTTACAGAACATGGGAATTCCTTTCCCCGACTCCGAAAACCAATGCAAGGTAATCTTCACGACGCGTTCGCTTGATACATGCAGCGACATGGATGCTCATCGGAAGCTTAAAGTGGAGTTCTTGGGAGAAAGGGAATCGTGGCTACTTTTTTCCCAGAATTTTCTAGGAGCCGAGATTTTAGAGTCAGACTCCATTAAACCTCATGCCATGACGATTGTGAGAAAATGCGGAGGGCTACCGCTTGCTTTAATCACGATCGGGCGGGCAATGGCCAATAAAGAGACGGTAGCGGAATGGAGAAATGCCATTGAAGTACTCGACACATTTCCGTATGAACTAAGAGGTATGGAGAATGTATTTACTCTCTTAAAATTCAGCTATGACAGTTTGGAAAATGATACACTCAGATCATGCTTCTTGTATTGTGCTTTATTCCCTGAGGATTACTCCATAGATAAAGAACAGCTCATAGATTATTGGATAGGAGAAGGATTTCTAGAAAGTTTTAATGACAGTAATACCCACAACAAGGGTCATGATGTCATTGGATCTTTGAAAATTTCATGCCTGCTGGAAACTGGTGAACAGGAGGAAACCCAAGTAAAGATGCATGACGTCGTTCGGAGTTTCGCGTTATGGGTAGCGTCAGAATGTGGGTTGAACAAGAACAAGTATCTAGTTGAGGCAAGCAGAGGGCTGAATGAAGCACCCAAAGTTGAAGCCTGGGAAGGGGCTCACAGAATATCCATATTGGATAACGAAATCACTGTCTTCTCCGAAATACCCGTTTGCCCGGATCTTTCGACCTTGCTTCTGCAATGGAACATTGGTTTGAACAAAATCTCAAATGGGTTTTTTGAATTCATGCCTTTACTTAGAGTACTGAATTTGTCTTTCACCAGTCTAAGAGAAATCCCAGAAAGTATCAGTAGATTAGTTGAGCTTCATCACCTTGATCTGTCAAGGACAAAGATAGTTTCCCTGCCTAAAGAGCTCGGAAATCTCGCAAAGTTGAGACATTTGGATCTTCAGCGTACACATTCGCTCGTAACGATTCCTCGCAAGACGATATCTAGACTGTCACAATTAAGGGTCTTGAATTGCTACTACAGTTACGATGACTGGGAAGTGAATAACCGTTCGAATGAGAATGAAGTTGGGCTTGCAGGCTTGGAAAGCTTGAGAAACTTAACCTCGCTCGGAATAACAGTAACCGACTTAATTACCCTCAAGCGGCTTTCTGATTCGAGCAGGTTACTGAAATGCATTGAGTATTTATACATCAAGGAGTGTGAGGGACTAATTAACTTGGAAATTCCATCAACTACAAGTGAAAAGTTGAGAAGGCTTAGCATCAACAACTGTTACGGTTTGAAGTACCTGAGCGTTGGAGCTGGTGTCGGGAAGAACTGGCTGCGGAGCCTGGATGTTCTCGTCTTGCACGGTCTTCCCAACTTAGAAACAGCATGGAGGGGGTCCATGACCGAGGCGTGTATGCAAAATCTTCGTTCCGTCAGCATTTGGAACTGTGATATGTTGAAGAATGTTTCATGGGTTTTACAGCTTCAAAACTTGGAAGTACTTTACTTGTTTTACTGCAAAGAAATGGAAGAAGTTGTAAAGGGAAGTGAGAAACAAGTGGAAGAAATTAATGCATTTCCTAAACTTAGAATCTTGTCAATCCGAGACCTACCGAAATTAAAGAGCATAAGTCGATCTACATTAACATTTCCGTCGTTGGATCGGATTGCTGTGATCGATTGCCCAAAGCTGAAGAAGCTACCGATGGGAGGTCGCAACGCCTGCAAATTACCGGTAGTTCATGGTACCAAGGAATGGTGGGATGGATTGGAATGGGATGAAGAGGCCATCAAGTCTGCTTTTCCTCCTTATTTCATACCAACTTAATGGACATAAAGGGATTTCTGTTTAAAGGTTTTGCCTCAAATTTGCCCATTCAGCTTTTCTTCTTGTTGTTCTTTACATTTGATCTTAGCCAAAAGGCCGAGAAAGGTATTCTCTTTGTTGTTCTTTAACATCGAAACAATTCATATTCTTTAACTCAATCTTGATCATGCAGTCAGTGAACAGTCGTACTGGAAGTTTTCTCCCTGAGTATCTTGCAGAGCATTCAAGCATGAGTTTCTATTCTCAGCTAGCTCTTGTGAAGATCTTCTACTACAAAGTAAAGATGTTTACTCTACCTCGTCGTGGGCAATAGATAAACAAGATAACAAGTAAGGTGCCTAGCTCATTCAGAATGATAATGGCATTTGCTATTAACTTTTAACATGGGAATTTGAGACTTGCGGAGAAAATGCTCTTTAAACTTCGGATTTAGCATTCTTCAAGCAAAAGAAGGTTCAATTTCAATGTCGCTTTTGTTTTTAAAGTAAGCATAAAGCATATATGCTTTGTGCTTCCTTTTGTATTAGGCTCTGTCAAGCTCTCATTGGTTAATTCCCACATAGTGATAAGATAATTATTTTTTTACATCAATTATTTTTTCACAATTTGTTGATTTCTCATTATTTTTTAAATCCCAAGTTCTATTTAGGCCATAAAGTAGTTGAAAGACATAAAAATAAAGGGATCGTTTTCAAATTTTTATCTAGAGAAGATATGCCTCATGTATCATATGGAAGACCTGTTGATATAGTTTTCAATCCATTAGAATTACTCTCATGAAAAAATATCAAATATACAAAATGTTTTTTTATAATATATAGATGATCATATCTGCAAAAAATTGATTGGGAATTGTTTCATCATTTTTCTTTAAAGAAGAAACGAAACATAATCAACTTGAATTCAGATAACCTTGTTCTTCAGAAGATCTATCTCGTTTTTGGTACTTCACGGTTACACTTTGTAAGAACTCCAAATCATCATTTTGAAACTCATTCTCTTTATCATGAATGATACACTTACCCCGAAATGACCTACTCCAATAGGAAAATCCTAGACTTGAGCATTTAGAGTATGTTTGGGAATGTCTTTGTTCCAAAACTGATTTTATTAATTGAAATTACTATTTATTATGAGTTTTTATATAAAAATATGTGCCACACTTGGAAGTGATTTTGAAAATGTTTATCAAGTGCTTCTAAAAAAGCTTTTAATTACAAGGAAAATACTTCAAAGTGAAGAATGGTGCTTTAAAACAAAATCAATAATCATATAATTAGGATCATGTTACGATATCGTATAGATATTATGATCTATCATTAAATCATTTCACATGAGTCTTATATAGAGTGATCTAAAGTGGATAACCTTATTACACTAAAGAATTTTCTCTTAGATAACTGTTAGTTAAAATCTTGTACAAACACTTCGTTGTTAACCCTTAACATTTGTCCAAAACATATTGATTCCATTCAAACACACAAAATTCTGTCCCAACTATAACAACATTAGAATATTCTGTTCTATAACAAAGAACTTTCTTGTATGTAACTTGGAAAGAACTAACAACCTTAAATTCATGGAGTTGTTTTAGATGCTTCTGATTATTTATGTATTGGATAGAAGAACATATCCACATATATGTCTATGCTGATTGGTTGGTGTTACCAAAACTTCATTAAAAAGAAAACATATACTTTTCTTTGAGTTTCTTTTGCACTCATGCCTAATTCTCAATTTGCTCTCATAAAGAAGAGAAACCAACTAGAGATATAAACATATGTTATATACTATTATAATATCATAATTTTTTGTAAACAAATAAAAAACATCTAGGGTTATTTGGATTAATATACATTTTTCAACTTGTCTAAGAAAAATTATACCCCTTTTTGAAAATAAAGAATTTTATACTCCAGACCCACCAACTTCACATCACCACTTGCAATCTCCCTATTCCCTCATCATTTCTTTTATTTTTTCTCAATGCATATGTCAAATCAATTTAATAATATTTTATTTTTTTTATTTTTCAACGAAGTTTTTTCTTTTATTTGAACCTTTCAAGTAATTTTTTTTGTCAGCCAACACTCATACACCAGATGAGTACTTGAAGGGTTCAAGTAGTTATTTTTTAGTACTTGAACCCTTCAAGTAGTTGTTTTTAGTACTTGAACCCTTCAAGTAGTTGTTTATGACAAAGTTCAAGTGGTTATATTTTTTTTACAGTCAATTACTCATACACCAAATGACTACTTGATGAGTTCAAGTAGTTATTTTAGGACTATTTGAACCATTTAAGTAGTAGTTTATGACTATTTGAAGGGTTCGAGTAATTTTTTTTGTCAGTCAATTACCCATACACTATGTGACTACTTAAAGGATTCAATTTAATAATATTTTCTTCTTATTCTTCTTTATTTTTCAACGAAATTTTTTTTCCTACTTGAAGGGTTCAAGTAATTCTTACAACAACTTGAACTCTTCAAGTAATTTTTTTGTCAGTCAACACTCATACACGATGTGACTACTTAAAGGGTTCAAGTAGTTATTTATGACTACTTGAACTCTTCAAGTAGTTGTTTATGACTACTTGAACTCTTCAAGTAGTTGTTTATGACTACTTGAACCCTTTAATAACTACTAGAACCATTCAAGTAGTTGTTTATGACTACTTGAAGAGTTCAAATAGTTTTTTTGTCAGTCAATTATCCACACACCAGCTGATTACTTGAAGGGTTCAAGTAATTGTTTATGACTACTTGAATGGTTCAAGTAGTTATTTTTTGTTTGATCAGTCAGCGACTCAAACACTAGTAACTACTTGAAGGTATCAAGTAGTAATTTTATACTACTTGAACTCTTCAAGTAGTTTTTTTCTCTTGAAGTCTTGTCCAGTGAGCAAATCACTACTTGAGGGTTTAAGTATTAATTCTCACTACTTCAACCTTTCAAGTAATTTTTTCTCTTGAAATTTATTGTCCAGTAAACTCGTCATTCACTACTTGAAGTCTGTTGTCCAGTAAACAAATCACTACTTGAGAGCTCAAGTAATATTTTTATTACTTGAGCCCTTGAAGTAGTGATTTGTTTACTGGACAATAGACTTTGGGAGAAAAAAACTACTTAAAGGGTTCAAGTAGTAAAAACTTACTACTTGAACCCTTCAAGTAGTAAAAAATTACTATTTGAACCCTTTAAGTAGTAATGAGTTTATTGGACAATAAACTTCAGTAGGAAAAAATATACTTGAAATGTTCAAGTAGTATAAAATTACTATTTGATGTAGTGGAAGTCTCAACAAAACCCTAACAATACAAAAAGTTGTTGAACCATGCACCATTTTCAACAATCGATCTTCTAAAACCTGTTGAATCTTACAAAAACCCTAAAATTGCAATTGAAACAACTTTTCGGCCTCCAAAAGTGCTTAAAACAATGTTTTTGAACCTGGAACCTATCGTACATGTAGATCTCTGAATAAACTTTAATTTGATATCTTACCGACCACGTGATTCCATTCTAGTCAAAAGTTATGCCCTCTGAAAGTTGACTTGAGCGTGCCACGATCCATTTGTTCTAAAAATTCTAAAGATACACCGTCCACATCACTGTCTGCATCACTATTTATAGTGACGAGCTTACTGGACAACAGATTTCAAGAGAACAAAAAATTATTTGAAGGGTTCAAGTAGTAAAAAATCATTCTAGTAGTCATTTTGATTCATGCAGTCTGTTATCTAGTGAGCGCGTGCCTACTTGAACCCCTCAAGTAGTAAAAAAATTACTACTTGAATTCTTCAAGTAGTCATTAAAAATTACTACTTGAATTCTTCAAGTAGTCATTAAAAATTACTTGAAACCTTCAAGTAGTCACATGATGTTTGAGTTGCTAATTGACCAAACAAAAAATAACTACTTGAAGAGTTCAAGTAGTCATAAACAACTACGCGAAGCCTTCAAGTAGTCATAAATAACTATTTGAACCCTTCAAGTAGTCACCTGATGTATGAGTAATTGACTGAAAAAAATAACTAATTGATCCCTTCAAGTAGTCATAAATAACTATTTGAACCCTTCAAGTAGGCACCCGGTGTATGGGTAATTGACTGACAAAAAATAACTACTTGAACCCTTCAAGTACTCACGTTTATTTTTTCTTATTTTTTGGATGTAAAAAAAGACTCAAGTAGTCATAAAAAGTAATTTGAAGGGTTCAAGTAGTCATAAAAAATTACTCGATACCTTCAAGTAGTCACTAGTGTTTGGGTTGCTGACTGAACAACAAAAAGTAACTACTTTGAGGGTTCAAGTAGTTATAAACAACTACTTGAACCCTACAAGTAGTCACCTGGTGTATGTGTAATTGACTGACATAAAAATAAATACTAGAATCTTTCAAGTAGTCACCAGGTGTATGACTGTTGACTGATAAAAAAATAATTACTTAAATTTTTCAAGTAGAAGAAAAACTTCGTTGAAAAATAAAGAATATAAAATATTATTAAATTGATTTGACATGTGCATTGAGAAAAAAAAAAAAAAGAAATGATGAGGGAAGATAGTGATTACAAGCGGTGATGTGAAGTTTGTGAGTGAGAGGTATAAAATTCTGTTTTGACAAAGAGGTATACAAATTTTTAAAGAAAATGAAAAATATATTTATAAAAAAAACCCAAACATCTATTCCAATGAAGTTACGCTAACCTTTTTCATCCTCTACAAAGTCCAACAAAATTAATGTCTTCTACTCAGTTAACATTTTCACTCAAACTTTCTTTTCTAGCACAATCTTACCCTTTCGTCAATCAAAGAGGTAATGTTTGTTAGTAATATGAGTTATTAAGGAAGGTGACAGAAGAGAGTGGTTATTTTCATGCATGGTTCTGTTCACGTTGGAAACCTTGTGTGCTTGCTCTCTACATGTCACTCCACCCAAAAAAAACCAATTTTAAGTGCACGTCCTAGTCCATTTGTGAAGTTCGGCTCACCTACACCGTTCGATCAAATCTTAATCTGAATACTATTCTGATGAGTTGAAAAAATAAAGTAAAAATAAGAAGTAACTTTTTATTATTTTATTATTTTGTCTGATTTATGATCAGACGACCCAAGCAAGCCAAGTTGCCAGTTGTTGGGCATCCCGATCCCTTGCCCCATACCTGTTCTGTCGCCTTTAAGTTTGATTATGAGATGAGCTACGTTTTTCTCTGTTGCTTTATCTGATTTTTTTTACTCAAAAGTCAAGTTGAAGTATTAGAACTGTCACTCATGGCCCTATTTTTTCCTTCTATTATTAGGTTATCATGCACCCATCAGATGAGAAATTTAGTCATTTCTTCCTGAAACTGTTGCAATAAATGTTTTGAATTCATAACGCTTATTAGTGTTTTTACATTTGGAATCACTAGTTGACCTATATAATCGATTTGCATTTGTAGACAACAGTATCAAATGTTTTGAAAACGCCTTATTAAGTGTTATATTTGACAATTCTAAAAGCAGTCCTAAAGCACTCTTAGCATCTTAAAATTTGGCATTCTCTGCAGAAAAAATGGACGGAAGCAGCTATGGTATAAGGATCTAGTAGAAGGTATATATATAGAAGCACTAAACAGCAGACTTATTGCAAAACTACGAATATAATTCTCCAAAGTTTAGAAATAGAGCATGAGTTTCTCACAAGTAAAGCTATAAACTTGTTCTATTAATGCATATTAAGAGTCATAGTAGATGAAGCGCCTTTTATATACTGGGAAATATACAAATGTCACTCCAAAACAATACCAGAATTTATCATTGATTTTGGGGTTTCAACAAGACATGGCTCTGTACATAGCTCCCACAGTACAAACTGAACCACAAAGACTTATTCTACGTGGAGCAGCAAGAAAACACCTACGGTGATTGCCAACTACCCACCCGGAACTGAACTTTTAGACAGCAGTTTGCTAAATATGATCTATGACATTCTATGTATGTGCATAAAGCTTCGATGCCAATGTATTTACCCAGCCCTGCTCTACATCTAATGCAGTTGGCAATTGGCATATTCAATTATCTACAGATATTAGAAGCTTACATAGTTGATATGAATTAGTCATCCACTTGTGTAAATTCTAACGCATTTGCATCCGGATCTCTTGTAAATATTGCTGGCCTTCCTGACCGACTAAGCGTATAAGGAATACCTGCAAAACATAATTTGGATTATAGATACCAAATAAGCTATGATGATTACTAGAAAAATCTATCAGATCGAACACCCTGGAATAGTAATATCATATACTGAAAAACATAAGTTTGAGAACTCACGCAGTGCACAACGATTTAGAGTTTATGGAGCGGTGGGACCGAAGCAAAGCCTAACAAGGTTTGTGTTTTTAGGAAAGTTTTGTTTCGTTACTAACTTTTAGTAGAAAATTCAAACTAACACGCCATTTGTTGCGTTGTGATCCCGGATTCTAATATTTTCAAATTCTGTCATTATCTCAAATTTTCCTTTTTAAAAAAATAAAATCGCATTTTTAATATTTTCGGCAATTTAAATTCAGTTTTTTAGCCTTAGAGGCAGTTCAGATTTCAGTTAATAATACTCCATATAGAGTTTCTCTTTTCCTTTCCAAATTTTCAGTATTTTTACAAGAATCAACGAACATTTGATGTCTACTTATCTAGTATCCGTGCGCAAATCAACGTGTTGTAGAAGGTTATTTCCAATTTTTCATACGAGTTTTTCCGTAGAAAGTTCAGCTACATCAAGAACAAGTATGAAAAATTTACCGGCTTTATCAAGGACTGCCTTCAGTTTAGACACATCCCTAATTGCAATACAAGTGTGTCGGTCGCGACCTCCATGTTCCGGCCGTCCAGTTAAGGGGTCAGGATTGGGTAGCTCCATCAAATGAATCATCTCAGCACCCACCCATAGCCAAGCTCCCCTATATGGGAGCTTATCATGTGGCCTTGCCTCATTTATTTTAAGACCTATTTTTCCATGTAAAGTTTGATCTCTTAGCTATTCATTTTCATTTAGGAAACCAGAGCAGGATAATGTCAACATTAGAATTCAAGAAAACAAAACTCACCCAAAATATTCTGATAAAAATCAAGTGATCTCTCGAGATTCTCGCATAGCACTCCAACGTGGTGAACACTAACGACTCCATAATCTGCATAATACCAGCATATAAGTAAATGTTGCTTCATGATTTTTTCTCGTAATTCATGGCAATATGCTCAGCCTGTCAGCAAATTACAGAACAATTTAGAATTACAGCTGCTACTGCAAAACATTAAAACCATCTTCTTATGCTTTGATTTGATTTGTTAAGTTTACTACCTCAAAAATAAATTAACTTATTTGGAAATGTGCAATTTGGTCAAAACTAAAGAGCATAAAATTTGAAAATATCGAACCGATGAATTATAAGTTGTTTTTTTCGTTATTTGAAAGTTTGTAATTGATTTCATTCCAAACCAAATTTAAATGTTAGAATTGGAATCAAATTATCGATTCCTGAGCGTCTCACTTAACCGAGTACTGTAGTCAACTCTCATTGCTATTCATATAAAACGAAGATGATTTCAAACGCCAATAAAATGAAGCTCAACAAGATGATTTCAAAATCTTATTAAGGTTCCAAACCAAATGATTTTAGGAAATATTTCAAAGTCTAACTAAATTTACATCTCTAATTGAGTGGGGAAGAATTTATAAAAAAAAATACCGTTCTCGTCATTGATGCTGAGTGCTTCTTTATCAATTACATCTTGCTCGACAGCAATCTTAGCTCTTGCCATGGAACAAAGCTCATGACGATTACCCTTTCTCACACTACTCTGGTAGATTTTGACAGGTATCTTAACATCTACGTTATCAAAGACAATCAGATTTGCCTGCAACCAAAAAGAGGGAAAAAACCCCTCATTTATTGATATTCGATTTAGGAAAAAATCCGATCACCTATTAATAGAATACTGTCATCCTAGTAACCCAGCATAAATAAACTCGAGCCATGCAAGAAATCACAAAGGACAAACAAAAAAGCTATGGATTTCACTTGTATTATAGAACTAGGAGCTGAAATGTTTACCTTATGTTTGAGACGAAGAGTGGGAGGTGGACAAAGAAGAGACGCCATGTTAGAGCAGCTACTGATTTGGGCTTTGGGTATCGTCGCTTTTGTATTGTTATGTGGTTTATAAAGCCCCAGACGAGTTGTTAGTTAATTTGTTGGCCACAAGTAGTTCTTTCTTCTTGCTCACATCACTACTTCACGGATAAATAGGAGCCACTACTTCACAGTTCACATCACTATTTCCAGTACTCGGTGGATTACTCAGAATTACTCCACATCTTTTTTCATACCTCTATAATTTATCCAACTTATCGTGATCAATTAATTAAAATTGAAATAAAAAAATACACATGTCAAAAATTCATATGAATGAATATTAAGCACTCAAAAATTTTCCCCGTGGTTGGAGTAACCATGTCCATGAGGAATGTCATGTAAGGATAAAATTTTTGAACTCCGGTAACACTAAATACTCATTACTCAATCATACCATCTGATAGTAATTGTATATTTTTCAATTTTTAGAGTTCATTCATTATTTCTGCTTAAAATATGAATGAAATAGAGTAATATTACACTAAGCAGATTTTAAACCAAAATCTTAATTAATTAAGTGATGTGTCAATAATTCATATGTTAATTTGATTAATCATTTTAATAAGTGATGAAACTAAACTTATGATTATTAAAATTATTCATAATAATATTATATTTCAATACACTCAGCGATAAATGAATGTGAATATTCTGAGTTTTCAATACTTCAAGAGTACTGAAAAATTCTTCGTAGTATGTAAATGTCATATTGAGCACTAATGTGATGCTTTCGAGGAAAAATACACAACTATGATGTGACTTGAAATTGTTCACTAAAAATTATTTTTTTAGAAAATTCTTCCAATCTCTCATCTAATTTTTTTTAAATGACACAAATACTCTCCTCTAATTTAGATCACTCAATTAATAAACCATTGACTTTTTTATGAAAATATCATAATACAATAAATACGAACCCACTATTTTTTTAACCCAAATCATAAAATCCGACATAACCCATATTATTTAGAATAAGATGGTTAGGAGAAGATGGCTTCTTGTTATAGAGCATAAGATTGAACAAAAAATTAAGGACAAATTTAATATTTGAATTTATTTTACTGGCATTAGTATGAAAAAAAAATATCTTTGAGTTTTTTTCAATAAAATCTTAAAATATGAGAGTCCCATGTAAATTTTCAAATCAAAGAGATTGCCCATTTGCATTTAAATTTTTCTTTCTTTTTTGCCACATTATGCTCAAGTAATAACTGAAATGGTAAAATACACATTGACCACTGCAATTTGGGGTCTATTTCAAAATAGACTTTAAATTTTAAAAATTCACAATCTAGATCTTGTAGTTTCATAATTGTCACCCGTTCAACCTTCAGTCAATATTTTGGTGTCAACTGTAATTCGAGCTTTCTCCTAGCTCGGGCGATTGTTCAACAGGATTTGTAGCTAGGGTTTCGCATGGGCAGGTAGTCGTTGTTGAAGGTTTTCGAGTGAATTCCCCATCTCCTACGCATTGTGAGCTTTCGGCAATTAAAAATAGGCTGGCTTGGGCTATTAGTTCAAGTTGGGCTGTTGGAGTTTCTGAAACTAACTCAAGCCTAGTTCTTTCATGGATCGAGACCAACTCCTATTCAGAATGGAGGCTCGTAAAGTTAAAGTTACAAGTAATTCCACCAGACAGAGGTTTGAGTAAATTTACGAAATAACAGTTTTTTTTTTTAAGTTTTAGGTGAATTGATCATTTTTGTTGTCACGTAATTAATTATTTATTGATGAAATTATAATTTGATAGATTTTAATCTTGAATATATATATTTCGTAATATGATTTGGTGAGTCCTTTTAATTAATTAAAAATATGCTAATTAATTATTTTTAATTCAAATATTATTTCATTGATTTTTTAAATTAAATTAGAGAATAATTAATTATTGATTATATTTTCTCTCATATCTGTTAAAGGTTTTTAATATAAATTTATACTATAAATAATTAATTAGATAGTGAAGTTTATATTTTTTGACCATTTATACAATCTCTTGGTCTTTTTTTTAATTGGGCGTGAAATATTTAAAGTAATTATATCAAATAAATAAGTTTTGAAAGTTAATTTAAAAAATAACAGTTTATTTTCAAACTTTAAGTAAATAGATAATTTTTCTTGCCACGTCATCAATCTATGTTGATGAAATCATAGTTTAATGATTTTAACCTTGAATATACAAATTTCGTAATCTGACTTGGTGAGTCCTTTTAATTAATTAAAATTTTGATAATTAATCATTTGTAATTCAAAAGTTATTTCATTAATTTTTTTAATTAAATTAGGAGATAATTAATTATTGATTATATTTTCCTTAATATCAGCTAAAGTTTTTTAAGAAAATATTCTTTCAAATCAATGACGTTATCAATACTTCTGATATACCTGAAAATTATCAATATATCAAATTCTAAATTTTGAACGGTTATGGTAAATCAATATGTTTTTCTAGTTGAACGGTTATGTTAAATCAAATTTCAAATCGGTGTATCATCTATATGCCTCTGATATACCAGAAAAATCATCAAACACACCATACATAGATAAAGCTAGCAGGTGGGCCGGTTCGGCCTGTGAAACCAAATGAACTGACCCGTTATAATTCAGACAGGTCCGGTACTATACAGTACCGGGCCGGTTAAGTCTCGCGGGCCAGGCCCGAGTCATCACAAGCCTTGCATTCAAGACCTATAGCCCGACCCAAACGATGGGCTCGGCCTGTGAATCCAATCTTTTTTTCTAAAAATTGAACAATTATGTGTGTATTGACGTTTGAACCATTCACTTCTCCCTTATATATCACACATCTTGCCAATAGTCCAATACAAGCTTTGTTAATATATTGTTATTGTCTTTTAACGCATTTTATCAAAACTTCATATATTATGTTATGAGATAAACGTATTTAATTAAATAAAAATAATAATATTTTTCGTTTAAATAAATATTTTATTCAATGAAAAATTGGATTCAATAAAACTTTAAAAATATTGACTTAATATTCCTAAATTTTTTTGTTTTGTTAATGAACATGAATTATAAATCAGTTATTAATTATTTATTATATTTTTAGATTTTATGTGAAGTGAATATCACAAGTTTATGAATTTAATAAATAAAATAATTATTTTACTTATTATTACGAGTTTTTCGATTGAGATTTTAAAATAATAGAATAAAATAATTAGAAGAAAGTAACATGACTTCTATATAACTTAGTGATAATCCCTACATTTTATTCATTTGCCATCAAGGTTTAACTCTCTCATTTGTATTTTTTGAGAATTACAACACATTTAAAGAGAAAAAAAATGGATCGGTCGGATTATTTAATTGGGACCGACCCGTGAACCACTTGAAAAGGCCCTAGACCGGCCCGCGAACCACCTGGGCCAGTTCGGTTGCCGCCTCTACATATAGATTGTGTATTTTAGATTTTTAGCATTAATTATATCATTAATTTTAACATCTTTCAAATCGATATATCATCTATATATCTATGATATACCTAAAAAATTATACCATATATAAATTATTACCATTTTAATAAAAAATTATCCACAGATAAAAAAATTTGTTATTTATCTATAATTATTGAAAAATTTCTTGTTTGATTGAGACAGAAAAATTGACTGTCAGAGGTAAACTTAGGCCACCATAACGATTATTTAGGTTCTCCTTTTAATATTAATCCAGTTTAGCTAAAAAAAAACTACGATATCACTTCCTTTATTTGACAAAATAAATCATTTGAAAAAATATCATTTGACTTTCAAAACAATGACGACTAGCAACTAAGTCAATATAATTCGTTGATAATTTTCAGACTCATATATAATTGAATCGTTACAATTTCAATGTTTCTGTTTGTACTGTGCAAATTGTTGTCTTGCTATTCCCACTTCATTTTGATTATATATTTTATTAATAGATTCTCTCTTATAATCGAGAATGTCTTTATTTTTTGTGATTATGCTGCTTTTGTTTATTTAATTTTGATTAGTGGTCTAATCACACTGCAAGTTGGTTTTCGTATATGTTTTTTATTTTTTAATCTATAATAATTAAGGGTGTTCAAAACAAAATCAAATCGAACCGAACCGATTCGAATCGAAAAGGGTCGGCTCGGTCGGTTATTTATGTGTGTTCGGTTCGGTTCGGCTCGAAAAAATTGTCAAACCGAAGTTTCGGCTCAGTTCAGAAATTTGATGGTTTTCGAACCGAACCGAAACATTAAATTTATCTTCTTTTTTTTATATATTATTTCTTATAAAATCGAACCGAACTGAAGTAAAACTTTAAATTTATGTTCATTTTTTCAATAATATCATTTAAAAATATTTTGAATTTTATTTTGAATTACTAATACCGAACCAAAATTCACGGTTCGACTCTTTTAGCATCCATGGTTCTAATAAGCTTGATGTGTAGTGTTTAGTTCTAGAGTACAAAAACCAATAGATAATGTTTTAAAAGTTTTGGGAGATAAGTCTTTGATTTTGAAGTAGAACGACCACACATAGATATGATTTCAAAAGTTGATGAATGAAGTGTTTGATCTTAAAATACAATGACCATTTATATTTTAGGATAAATTATACCAACTAAATTCTTTTAGTTTATTTTAATTATGTGAACACGTCCTCTAATTTCAAAACCTCGTAAGTACATACAAAAACTTTCTTCTCAAAATGACCCACATGCTTTATTTGGTGAGAAATTCATAATGATAAGTCGTTATTATTTTTCGTATTCTCAATTTTATTTACTTATAAATTATGTTTCTATATAATTGAAGATATGTCTCAAGCATGTCTTCTATTTTTTTTATTGTTTGAAGAATCTTTCAAATGAATTGGTTAAGGAATAGTACTACACCCTATTTTGTGTAAAAATAATTATGGAGTGATCAAATAATTAAATAAGTTTTAGGTGATTAAATGATGTGACCATCATTTAAATGTTGGCTTTTTATGTCTTATTAAAATAATTTAATAAATTAAACTATGAATAATCGTAAGATCTCTTACTTATGTAAAACTCAATCAATTATTTAGTGAACGCAAAATTATTAAGTTTGTACTATGCTAGCCACTAGCTTTTACTTTTTATTTTGTTGTTGCTTGTTTCTTGAGGTATGACAATGTAGCATGTAATTATTTTTTTTTACATGTGCGCTTGGTTTTTATTATCTTTGTTAGTCTTTTTTTCCTTTGTCTTTTTTTCCTTTGTCTTTTTTTCATTAATATATGAATACTGTCAGAAATTTGTTTTATCACATGATTGTAAAATGATGTTTTTTCCCTTAACTCAGTCCGCTTTAAGAGCTTTAGAATGAGAAATTTATGTGAAATTGTTAAACTAAATACAATGGACAAATATAATGTTTTACCTGTGGGAAGTTAGGAACAGTGAATAGTGAAGTTTTACAAGGAAACTTCGCCATAACCCTCCCTTTCCTCCCAACGTTTTTCCTTTTCCCAATTGGAAAACCGCCAGCACCCATCTCCCCACCGCGTAATCTCCAAATCATTCTCTCTTTTTTTAATCGGAAAAGGTCAGGTCACCGTCAAAAGCTCAATCCAACGCGTTCACACTCTCCCACACGTTTCTTCCTCATATAAATATGACCCATCTCCTCCGTTCTCATTATCCCTTTGAATTCTCCTGTTTTCAATTCAACCCCCCTTGACTCTCTCATCAATCTCCTTCGCTTTCACACCCTTCAATTCGATTTCTTACCATTTTCATGGAAATCAGCTCTTTCCCATTTCTTTCTCAGGAAGATTATTCACCTTTCTACAGCTTCTTTGACGAAATGGATGATTTCAATGTTAATAACAGCTCCAAAAGGCGGCGGTTAGATGGTGGTGATGAAGTCAGTCGTGAAGACGAGGGTCGTTTGAAGAAGAACGCAACGAGGAGCGGATTAGATTCGACTATGTTGTTTGGTAAAGAAGAAAAGCAAGAGAAAGAACAATGGTTTACTGCGTTTCAGCAAGACGGGGTCTCCTTCGATGCCGATCAAAATCAAATGGCTCAAGCAGTGAACAACAACTATCACCCTCAGATTCACGAAAATTGTTCTGAAATCGGCCAATTGAAGACCAAGCGGCCCCGCCGGTCATCTCCCGCGGCGTCATTGGCTATAGATAATGCGGGTTTAGATAATTCCGCGGATGCGACGAAAGGTACTGGACAGCAACGGCGTCTTTGGGTGAAAGACAGGTCCAAAGACTGGTGGGACCGGTGCAACCATCCGGACTTTCCAGATGAGGAGTTCCGGCGAGCTTTCAGGATGAGTAAAGCGACGTTCGACATAATCTGCAAAGAACTCGATTCGGCGGTGACGAAGAAGAACACAATGCTTCGAGACGCAATTCCTGTTCGACAACGCGTGGCAGTGTGCATATGGAGATTAGCCACAGGGGACCCTCTCCGCCTTGTATCGAAGCGATTCGGCTTGGGAATTTCAACTTGCCATAAGCTCGTTCTCGAGGTTTGCTCTGCAATTAAAACTGTACTAATGCCAAAATTTCTGCAGTGGCCTAACGAGATGGAATTGAAGAAGGTAAAAGAAGAATTCGAATCAATATCTCGAATCCCTAACGTCGGTGGCTCAATGTACACCACCCATATCCCAATTATAGCTCCAAAGGTAAACGTGGCTGCTTATTTCAACAAGAAACACACAGAAAGGAACCAAAAAACCTCATACTCCATAACTGTTCAAGGTGTTGTTGATTCCAATGGAGTCTTTACTGATATCTGTATTGGTTGGCCTGGTTCAATGCCTGATGATCAGGTTTTGGAGAAGTCAGCTCTGTATGAAAGAGCAAATAGAGGACTTCTAAAAGATGTTTGGATAGTGGGAAATTGTGGGTACCCATTATTGGATTGGTTGTTAATTCCTTATAAGTTGCAGAATCTGACTTGGACACAGCATGCTTTCAATGAGAAAGTAGGGGAAATTCAAGAAATTGCTAAGGAGGCTTTTGCTAGGTTGAAAGGGAGGTGGTCTTGTTTGCAGAAAAGAACAGAGGTGAAACTTCAAGAGTTGCCTGTGGTTCTTGGGGCTTGCTGTGTTTTGCATAACATTTGTGAGATGAGGAAGGAAGAATTGGATCCTGAGTTCAAGTTTGAGCTTTTTGATGATGAAATGGTCTGTGAGAATGGTCTCAGATCTGTCAGTTCTATTCAGGCCAGAGATCATATTGCTCATAATTTGTTGCACCATGGATTTGGAGGCACTAGTTTCCTTTAGTAATTTTTTTTCTTTTTGAACTTGAAAAGTTGTTTTTACTAGATTCTTTTGGCTATATTGTTTGTTATAGTGGGACTTGATCCATAATTAGATCATCATAAGCCTCAGCATGAGATGATCTAATGGTGGATTATGGATTAGCATCATAGAATTTTTCTCAAAATTTTCCATATACATTCTTTCTGTTGGGCTCCTTCATCAGATTACATTTTCATCTGAAAATTAGAGTATTGTTGCAGTGTACTTTTGTACCATGTATACTTACCTGTATATTTTTCAATGATATAGATGATTTTTTTTGTTATAATTGTTAACACTCACCTTCAGCCTGATAGTTAACGTAGTTATAAAAACATATTGTTTATAAGAATGTCATTTTATTCTAGATCATTTAACCTCGAGATTGTGGACAACTCATGATTGATTTATGGACATGGTTATTTTTTGTATCAAAATGATGATGGTGTGAGGTTGTTTGCCTTTGTGGATCTCTGAGGTTTTAAACTCCATACCTCTTATAGTACATGATTAAAGATTTTTTTGAGTATAATAAGCTATAAATAGAAAGTGGCAATTGATAGGATAAATTTTGGGCAGCAATCTCTTTCATGTCCAATTATTAAATGTCACGTTGTGGCCAACATTGTTTGAAGTTTTGAGTTTGACCTTCAACTTGAGGGCTTGAGCAAAAGTAAACTGTCTAGTCTACACTTTGTTCTTTGACTTCAAACTTCCGAACTATCTATTAACTATCTCTTATGGGGAAGAGTGATCGACTCCGCTTGTCTTGTTTGGGGGAAAGTTTTTGACTTTGAGTAGTTTATTTTAGTGTTTTTCTAATTTAATGAACGAAGTCAGAGGATAAGATAACTAAGAAAAATAGGCTAATTTGTAAAAGAAAAATAACACTTTTTATTCTCGTGTTTTGTTTTCACAAAAATCAAGTTAATTTGTTGGGGGGGGAGTTGATTATAAATTCGTTTGACTAATTTAGTTACTACATATTGAAATGTTTTAATTATTTCTCTCGTTGCACAAAGTTACTTTTTTTTTATCTTTTAATTCTTAATAAGTAAGAGTCCAAACTTGACATGTCATGTTTGATAGGTAGAGTTTATATTTTTAACTCGACATGTGGAGTGTGTGTGTGAGAGAAAGAGAAGAGAATGCAATAGCAGTGAAGTGGAGCTTTAAATTTGTCTGAGCACGGTTGGTGAAAAAATCAACATTTTTAGGTCTAAATTAATAGCTTGGGAGTACATATCGATGGTTTGCTGAAAGTCGTCGTCCAAGAAAGCTTCTTCGAGTACTGATGGATACTCCTCTAGCTTTTGAATTTCTTCTAATTTCCCCTATAAACTAAGCGGCCCCAAGATGCCAAAACCTAAAATTTCTATGCCAAATTCTCAGCTCAGTTGGTTTCGAAGTTCCAAAAATTTGAGCCGTTTTTTATTTCTGGATTGAATTTTACATATAAATGAATTTGTTTGTTGATTGGGTAGAAAGGGGAGCAAGGTAATCATGTGGGAGGCGGGGTTTCAAGTTTGATAGACATGTAGATGGAGAAAATTCTTAAAGATTCAATCTCGTGTCGAGTTCGGGTAAAGCGCGATTGTGCTATTCATCCTCGCAGTATTGCAGAGAGTGTAAATATAAGTTTATAGGACTTTAGTGAAATCGTATTTTGTAAAGACGATTTCTATTTTTTGAAAACCAGTATTCACAAAAGATGTTCTCTGAAGTGACATTATAGAATCCACGTGCATGTGAAATCCTCTTTTACAAGACGATTTTGTGTGACTGTGTCCAAAATTACCCTACTTCTAGAATTAATTTTAAAATCACCTTGTTTTAATCTTTTTTTAAACAACGGTAAAAAGCTCGGAAAAATCCAATGTTTGCCTTAAAAAATTTTCAATAAGTACACACGTGAGTGCTGACTAAATTAAAAGTCAATATCTCTAGTCACATAAGAATATCTCACGACAATTATATGCTCGAACATCCAAAACTTAAAATTACAGGAAGGGAAGCCGTGGACGTGGGTAGAAAGCAGTTATTTGACGGCAAAAGGGCTAACATTGGTACTTTGCAAGTTTCCAAAGTTGTGGGTAATATCGGTTTACAAAAATGTTTTACAGTTTAGTGCTTATAAATATCAGAGGCAATCGAAAGGAAAAAACAAGCACAGACTTCAGAACAAACTCAAAATTATAAATTGCATACTAAAATTATATCTTGAAAGTATGGTTTACTTAGTCATAGTCACCGCACATAGGCCGAGGTAAACATAGAAGCATAACATTTTGGATTGGTTTGTAATCACTTCATCTCTAGCATATCATCAGTAAACTTTTGAGGCTTCCTAGCCTACTTGTATTTTGTTATGCCTATGTTAAGTTAATACAATAGTACATATTGTATATTTTACTCATTTTTTGTTGTTTTCTGTTCAATTTAAAAAATTCTTGATTGAAGTCGTGAATACCACATACTTCAATTTTCTTTAGTGGAGGTCAGACTTAGACCTCTCTTACACGCTCTATGCGAAATTAAACATGCAAACATTAATATATGTGTAAATGGTAAGTCACGTCGTTAAAAATAATGTATCAAAGAAAATACGTGGCGTCTAAAGACATGTTCATGTGGTACTTATATGGAATAACGTTTATCAGTACGTGATAATTAAAAAATAACGTATGTAAAGGACGCTCCTATTTTATAAAGATGGCGATCCCATTATTTGAAATTATGTATCAAATGTTGTACTTCGTCTTCGAGTTTAGTGACAAAGATTCAAAGGTCTTTTCTTGCCTGAGAACAATCAGATGGTTGTGGTCTGGTAGGATTAGAACAAGGTTCGCTACACCGTGATGGGAAGATCTCCTTGAAGGATGTAGCCACCTTACGAGTCTTGGAAGTGCCTCCTTTGTGCTGCCCCGGGAGACCCCCGGGCGTGGGTCCCCATGCCACCCTAGGGGGAACCTCGAGGGTGGCTCTCCATGCCGCCACAAGGGGGGTGGCGGGGCCGGGCTCGGCTCCCCATGCCACCCGGGGGAACCCTGAGGGTGGCTGTCCATGCCGCCATGGGGGAACCTTGGGCGCGGCTCCCCATGCCACCCTGGGAGGAACCCCAAGGGTGGCTCCCCATGCCGCCACGGGGGGAACCTCGGGCGCGACTTCTCATGGTGCCAAGGGGGAACCCCTGGCACAGTTTCCCATGTTACGTTGTTTTAGGGATGTGGCACATTTTAGGCATGATGTCACATTTTTAGTGTGTGACCATATTTTGAGCATGACTCTTATTGGTGTCAATTTCTGTCTGGGCACGCGTTTGGAACGCAGTTGTAAAAGATGTAGGCGTGGTCCCCACTTGACCTATATATAAAAATGGGTCCTTAGCACTATTATAAAGGCAATAACTTCTTATCAATCGTGAGATAAAAACACTGAGAATATTCTCTTCTTGAGTTTCTCACCTACCTTAAAGTCTTAAAGACATTTGTCATATTCCGACGACTGCCTAAGGTTACTTGTCCTTCACCCTCCGACCACCAACTTTCACGTTCCCAGACATACTTGGCATAGACTAGATCACTCATACGCACATCACCCTAAACCCCGAAACATTTTGACGACTCCACTGAGGAGTGATCTGTCTACCACCTTCTTGTTTCTTCAAGTATGGTTGGACGTAGTCGAATCACGAGAGCTTCTTCTCATTTGGAAGGAGAGAATGTTAACCCAACTATTGAGAACCATGACATGGAAGATGCTACTTCCAGGGAGAGAATCAACATCCATGCCGTTACTGCTGTTACAATGATGGTGACTGAGCAAACTAACGCCATTAGAAAGCTCCAAGCCTCTGTGTGCTGAGATTCGCACCCTTCTGAGTACGTTGAACGCTCTCCTCATGGGTGCTCATAACCCTCATCCACCACCGCATGTCGCTCATATCATCCATCATCATGTGGAAAACTAGATTGACGCTGACAGACAGATTCTAGCTGTAAATCCCGGAGGCTTGTCCGGGTCACGAACGACAAACAATGACCAAAATACGGGTCACTCAAGTAACCCCACCAATGTTATCATTCCACCAGCAGCATTCTCTGCAGTATTCACACGTCCCACGCTGGCACATGACATCCCGATCGATGACACTGACACCAGTCCTTTCATTACCAAAGAGACACTGCAAAAGATGTTGGAAATGGAGCTCGCCAGGGCCTATTTAAGCAATACGATAGTGGACTTTCACCCCCTTACTCATGTGGGATGGCCATGAGGCCATACCCATCTGATTATGTGCCTCCGAAGTTTCACAAGATGGGAAGGAATGATATGCTAGAGAGCACTTTGTGCATTTTATTGATTATTTGGGCACATACGGATGTGATGAGACCATGATCCTGAAAGAGTTCTTGAAGTCACTTATTGAACGGGCGCACACCTGGTACACCAAAATGGCACCAAGATCGATCTTGAGTTGGCCCCACATGGTCTCGACCTTCGTGACCAAGTTTTTCGTGTCTGAAGAAAAAATGAGCATTTTAGAGTTGGGGCATGAGAGCCTAAGAGGAAGGACGAGGATCTGATGACTCTTGTCAAAAGGTTCAAGGACAAGGCGATCGACTGTCCCGTTGAATGGAATGAGGAGGCGCTCATAAAGATCTGCATCTGTGGGATGCTTAAGGAGTATAAGGCGCAACTGGAGAACTTGGACATTACTACATTCTCTCATCTCAACTTTACCGCTCAACGCACCAACACTTCAGTGCCCAAGTCAAAGGCCACAGAACAGGGAGAGTGCGGGGGCGTGCATGGAAACCCATGAGATACGCACCCTAAGTAGCAATGGCACAACCTCAGAGGCGGGTTTCTAAATAGAATAGGAGTGAAAGGGATGCTCCGCCGCCTTTCCCCTACCCCATAGATAAAGTAGAGGCATTGTTGGATATATGGGTCAAGAATAAAGTCGTATGGAGGTCGTGGGTGGATAAATTGCCCACGAGAGAGGAAAAAGAGTCAGCTCATTACTGTAGCTTCCACAGGGACACCTCTCGTGCAACAAATGACTGCAGAACTTTGAGGCATATTTCCCTGATAAACTGAAGAAAAGGGAAATCATTATAGAAGATGCGGATGTCGTGGTTAACCAACCATTCCCACTGCATGCTAACGCGAATATGATTAGTGTGATAGAAGGTCCTTCTTGATCGTGAGGGACCGTGGTGGATGAGGAGGAAGAAGACAAAGGCATACGCATGGAGACAAATGTCTCCTTTATAGAATCATTGTTGCAAGTGAGAGTTTGCAAAAACTTTTTTGACAAGTTAAAACTGGACCAGGAGGCAAGTCGCCAAGTGACGCAGACATTGGTGAATGTCTCTAAGCAGAGCAAGGCCAGGGAACAATGTTACTTCTCCCAGCCGCCCTTAGGAAGGATAAGAAGGAACGAAGAAGGTGCCATCACTTTTACCAATGCAGATCGCATTGTTAGGAGAGTAAGGTACAACCGCCCTCTGTATGTCGAGGCATTGGTCGATGGGATGAAAGTCAGAAGGGCCCTCATTGATAATGGGTCTGGGCTTAACGTAATATCACTCGCCACCCTTCGAGCTGCGGGTATACCTGAAAGAATATTAGTTAAACAATAGATTGTCATTACGCGTTTCTTATCGTCACCCGTTAGAATGTTGGGGTATGTGAATGTTGAGGTGTAGGTGGGACCAACCCGCACTACTAACTGTTTGCATGTCATTGAGTCTGAGACCACATATCACATTTTGCTTGGAAGGTCTTGGATCCATGATCATGAACGCGCCCCTTCTATACCGCATCAATGCATCGAGTCTAGGTGGAAAGGGAAGGATATCACCATTGCAACCACAAAAGCGTTGTTTGACGAAACAGAAGCTCATCTGGTAGAGGACACATTATTTGATGAGATTGCTTCCGCTGGAATGGCGGCCCCAAGAAGGATCATGACGGTCACTTTGGTGAAGTGGGAAGACAAATATGGCAAAACAAAGGTGACAGGGGGTAGCGAAGTAATCACCCGGATGACGCTGCCAAATGACAAAAGGGCGTACCGATTGTGATGGTGCGCTGGATAGGGGGAAGACCGTGATCCCCCTGACCGCGTGATAGAGGAAATGATGTCAGATGAGGCATTCATGAAGCAGCAAGGGCTGACTAATGGGACCTACGTGATGAACTGTGAAATGCCGGAAGAACCTCTGAAATCAATACCGTCTCCATCCCCGGAGGAGTCAGAGGAAGTCTTCCTCAATGGGGAAGTACCACGGAGACTCGTTTTCCTGGCGAAAGGCCTGTCTGAAATCAAAGAGAGAGCCTACTGACCCTACTTCCAAAATTTCAGGACTTTTTGACGTGGTCATACACGGAGATGCCAGGGCTGGATCCTGCCCTGGTGACACATAAGTTAGCGGTTTCCGTGACGTGCAACCCCGTTAAGCAGCCGCCTCAACACTTTCACCCCGAAGTAGAGTAACAAATAAAGTCTAAGATTACTAAGCTTATGGAGGCGAAGTTCATAAGGCCGATAGAGCACCCCACCTGGCTGGCCAACATTGTACCGGTGAAGAAGAAGAATAGTTAAATACGGTGCTGTGTCGATTTCAGAGACTTGAACAAGGCATGCCCGAAAGATGATTTTCCATTGCCCGATGTAGATAGCTTAGTAGACGCCACAGCGGAACATGAGATTTTCTCTTTCATGGATGGGTTCAATGGGTACAACTAGATCAGGATGGCTCTGGGAGATGCCGAGACGACTGCTTTTAGGACTCCTTTAAGAAACTTTTACTATGTCGTGATGCCGTTCCGAGTGAAAAACGTTGGGGCTACCTACCAGAGGACAATGACGGCGATCTTTCACGACATGATTCATGACTTCGTTAAAGACTATGTAGAAGATTTGGTTGTTAATTCCAAGGCGGCGGGCTTGCATCTCAAGCAACTTAGGAGCATTTTTGAAAGATGCAGAAAATACAAGCTCAAGATGAATCCATTAAAGCGTGCATTTGGGGTACCTCGCAGTAAGTTTTTAGGGTTATGTGTGCATCAACGCGGTATAGACATTGACCAGTCAAAAGTGTGAGCCATTAGGGACATGCCACCGCCACAGACAGTTAAAGACCTTAAATCTTTCATGGAAAAAGTTTCATATGTACAACGTTTTATCCCTGCCTTGGAAGAGTCAGTTAGTGCGCTGCAACGACTTTTGAAATAAGGTTGCTAGTTAGAATGGGCATCAGAGCAGCACAGGTGTTTCCAGTAGATCAATGATGGTCATTTATTTTGTACATTACGTCCATGGCTAAGTCTATCAGATCATTATTGGTTCAAGAGCGGGAAGGGGTAGAGTTGCTAGTTTACTACTTGAGTAGGGTTTTACGCGATGTAGAGTTGAGATACATGCCTTAAGAGAAGCATTGTTTATGTAATATCCTGACCCTTCGTAAATGAGCATTTTTGTAAAATTGATTTAATAGATAAAGTGAATTTAAAATTTGATTTTAAAAAGTGATTATTTGTAATTTTGGTAAAATAATTTTAATTATATATGGTTTAGTTTAAAATTCAATTTTTCAATTTTAAAAGAGTTTTATTTTATATTATGAAACTTTAGTTCACTCACACTATATGCTTATGTATACCCTAGTATTACCCTAACCCTATTTTATCCTTGATTAGCCAATCTCACCCCTCGATTAAAAATGACTCACACTACATGCATATACACCTTAAACCAACCTTTAACATGATATTATTTATATTCCAAAACAGCTTCTCTCCCAGCTCCCTCTCACGTAACCCCCTTCAATGAAGCTATTCTCTCTCTTTCTCTGCGTTTACTTCTCCTTCTCTCTTCTTGCTCATTGTTGTTGCAGTCGACATTCCATCACCAGTAAGTTTTTTTTCTTTTCTTCTTCTTCTCTTCTTTCTTTGTCTTTCTCTCTCCCCTGTTTGTTTCCCTCCCCCTCTCATTCATCCCTCTCTCCTTCTGTTTCCTTCTCTCTCGCCCTCTGTTTCTCTCTCTCTCAATTTCTCTCTCTTCTGCTTTGTCTCTCTCTACTTCTCTCTACATCCCTCTCTCCCTTCCCCTATCAGATTCCCTCTCTATTTTTCTTCCCCTCTCTGTTTCTTTCTCCTTCTCTCTCTCTCTCTCTCATTTTCTCTCTCCCTATGTCTCTCTGCATCTTTCTCCTCTCTCTTCCTTGCTTCTGCCATCACCGACGGTTTATCACCGTGGCCCTCTTTCCCCTTACCTCTGTTTCCATTTCTCTCGCCTCTATTTCTCTCTCTCTCTCTATCTCTGTCTCTCTCTGCTTCTCTCTACATCCCTCTCTCTCTTCCCCTCTTAGATTCCATCACTCTTTTTCTTCCCCTCTTTGTTTCTCTCTTCTTCTCATTTTCTCTCTCTCTCTCTCTCTCTCTCTCTCTTCCCCTTATCTCCTCATGCTTTCTGTTTTGCAACTGGGTCTTGCACCCGGGTGCTCTGTCCTGAACTGATTCATCACGAATCGAACCGATTCAGCTTACTCAGACCGGTCTGAACCGGTCCATCAGATAAAATCAAACCGGACTGGTCTGAACTAGCCCGATCTGAACCATTTGACCTGAAGCTTTATCTTTTGACTCTGGACCCGATATATTATTTTCTGACCTCATTCTGACCGTTTTGCACTGTTTTAATTAACTCTATATTTTCTATTTATATTATATTATAAATGTGTTTATATTATTTTATTCAAAACAATTTAGTGATTATATTTTTTTAGATTTCAGGTCATTAATTGTTTAGTTCATTCTTTCACTTTAGGTAAGTGGGCTTACATGATAGTGTGACTCTCATTGTTATAAATGTATATGCGTTGCGTAAGTGGGCTTACATGATAGTGTGACTCCCGTTGTTATAAATGTATATGTTTTGTGTAAGTGGGCTTATATATGTTTGTGTAAATTGACTTATATAACGATGTGATTCTGATATTATAATCGTATTATGTATTCATTATCTGTTTAAACATTTTTCAATAATTATTATATTTGGTTAACACTTCAGTAATTGATTACTGTTCAGTTATTAATGTGATTATCATGAGATAAATGTCTGAGTATGACTGATTTTACGTTAGTATGTTGTCATGTTTGATTGCGTTATATGTATCAGTATGCACTATATGATTAATTATTGTCATACGTTAGATTATGCAAGTTATGAGGTTAATTCATTCAAGTGATAATTAAGAAAAATATGAACTTAAGCATGACCTTTAGTTAACAAGAAATGAGGACTGTTCACGTTATGTTCTGTTAAACGAATGGTGTGTCATCTGTTCACGCTTTCATCACAATAGGGTGTCATTTGTTCATGTTTTGGTCATTCATTAGGTTTCATCTGTAAATGTTTTCTGTCACTCATGAGGTGCCATTTGTTCACGTTTTTCGTCACCTATGAGTGTCATTTGTTCTGTCGCCCAATGAGTGTCATCTGTTTCGTCGCCTGATGTGTGCCATCTGTTTTGTCGGCCAATTAGTCATGATGTGCTTCAATTAAAGTGTGATCAGTTCTGATTAGGTTGTTAACTAGAGAATATGACAAGCCAATATATGATTAAGATTGTTAAATGATTCTGTTTGAGACACGTGTTATCTGCGTGCTTTGTTAAGCCATGTCATGATCGAGTACGTTATTTTATTTCATTTATGATATATGTCAAGTTCAGTTATGTTTTGTCATGATTACATTTATGACATATGGATACATGTTATTATGTTAGTTTGCTTACTGAGTATTTTAAAATACTCATTCCCCTACAGTTATTTATGATGCATGTGGTGATGACGAGTAGCATGAGTGAGAGACTGCCATAACCAGTTATATCAGATGAATTTATGTTTTCAGTTTATGATTTGATTTAGAACTTAGGAAAACATTTTCTGTTAAACTTGGTTATTCAAGTAGTTTATTTTACGTTATGATTTTCTACGAATTATGATGAGTGAAAGTTTCACAAATTATGGATTTCAAGTTTTGATTTTATGTCAGAATTTAATTCAATTTTTTGAAGTTTCATTAATTATGCATTTAAGACACTTTATCGCTTCCGCTATTTTATGATTAAGATTCCGATCATGGATAAGTTTAATATTTCCGCTATTTAAGGTCAGGGGTTTTCCATCATGGGTAAATTAAGAATTTTCAATTTTGGAATTTTCTCAAAATTAGGGTTTGTTACGAATTGGAGATTTCAAAATTGTGAAATTACACGTATGTTTAACCCTCAGGGATCGGGGCGTTACAGTTTAGCAGTTGTCTCCGTCCACCAAAAGTTGCGGCACTACCTGCTCGGTAATTAAATCCATATGATGACCAAGTCTAACCCGATTCATTTTCTTTTGTCCAGGCTAGCCTTAAATTAGAGGCTCACTAGGTGGAAGATGCTGCTAAGAAAATTCAATATCACGGCGATGACGTCGAAGGCGCAGAAGAGCCAAGCTCTGGCGGATCTGTTAGCATAATTCCCGAATGGAGAGTCGGAGCCTTTGGATGAAACCATCCCATGGGAGTTCTACGAAGTAAACCTTTGTGAAGAGGCAATGTGGGGGTTGACCTTCAATGGATCGTCAACGCATAACGGAGGTGGAACATGGCTTGTATTAGAAGACCCTTTGGGCAACATGTTTCCAATGGCGTACAAGTTGACATTCCATTGCACGAATAACAAAGTTGAATATGAGGCGTTAGTGCTTAGCCTAAAGTATGTAAAGGAATTAAGGGCAACGTCGCTCAAGGTGAAGGAAGATTCCAATTTGATAATTAACCAAGTTAATGGAGAGTTTACTATCAAGGAACCTGCCCTCGCACAGTACATGCACAAAGTCTAAAGGTTGACTGACATGTTCGAGAGTAGTCTTTAAACATGCTCCCCTATCCCAGAATCGTCATGTAGATGTGTTGGCTACGCTTGCCTCTAAACTTCTTGTCTTAGATCCCACCCCTATTATTGAAGTGGTTGTCTAGACTAGCCCTGCTGTTTTTGAGAGCCTCGAGTGGGCTGTGTATCAAGACTAGAGAGATAGTGTTTGAAGATGGATTAATGAAAGGAGCATAATGGTTTACCGAGACTTAAAAAAATTTGTACAGTTGAAGGAAGTATTGTTCTATCGGGTAACAGATGGGGTCCTGCGAGGTGCATAAGTGTTAAGGAAGGTAGAAGGCAACTCCAACGCCTTCACGAAGACGTTTGCTCCATGGATGGGCCACTGTTGCATAGACACCTACAAAGGACGGGGTACTATTGGCCGAACATGAATGAATAAGCCCTTACACTCCAAAAGGACTGTTTGAAGTGCCAACTCGCCAGACCCAAAAGAAGTGAATGTCATAGAAGTTGTCACCGATTGAAGACAGCTCTACATCGCCTACCTGACAGATGGAGTGTTACCTACAGACCCCGCAGATGCCATAAATATCAAAAGAAGGAGATCACGCTTTTTTCTTTTGAGGGGAGAATTATTGCGAAGGGGGATTGATGATCGACCACTCAAATGCCTTGGGCTCAGGAAATAAAATGATAGAGGTTCATAGAGGCGCCTGCGGAGAGCACGGCGGAAGACGTTTGCACGAGGAATTGCTGAAAATAGAGTATTACTCGCCAACCATGTAGGTGGATTCGATGGAGTTCGCAAGGAAGTGTTATGCATGCCAAGTGTTAGGGAACGCCATACACGTACCTTCTGTGCCCTTGCACCCGGTGGAGGTCCCTTGGTCATTTCATACTTGGACGATGGATTTCATAGCCCAATCTAACCTGCATCCAAGGGGAACATATGGATTTTGACTGCTACAGATTGCTTCACCAAGTGGGTTGAAGCAGTTACATTGAAGAAAAGGCCGGGTGAACAAGTCTACAACTTCATCAAAGAGAACATAATTTATAGATTTGAACTGCCCATGATGATGATATTGGATAACGACACTGCATTCACAAGCAAAGTCGTGTAGCAACTGTTCGAGAACTACAACATCTGCCACGACAGATCTTCGCCCTACTACCCTAAGGGAAATGGGCAAGCAGAAGTGACCAACAAGACGTTGATGAGGATTAAAAGTAGGATGGTTCACGAGCTTCAGAAAATTGACATGAGCCATTACCTTTAGCACTTTGGGCATACAGAACGTCAAAGCGTACCCCTACCCAGGCAACAGCCTGCTTACTGGTATACGGATGCGAAGCCATGATACCCGCAAAGGTGATGGTACCAACCGCTAAACTATTGTCATCCGCTGGGGTGGAACATGCCACACAGCTTGGAGACTTGGAGGCCTTAGAGGAAAAAAGAGATAAGGCAAGGGAAAGCATTCAAGCATACCAAGAGTGCATGGATCACACGTATAAAGCTATTATGAAGCCTCAGGCCTTTACCATGGGGGAATTAGTGTCGAAGGCAGCTGAGCACCTGTTGACAGGGATACATGCCAAGATATTCGACTGGCCGACCCTCAAACGCACCAAGTTATCCCAACGAATGTCAACTTCAAATACATTAAAAAATATTATGCTTATTGTTACAATTGTTCTTTAATATTCCTAGCTTGTAATGTAGGTTATTCCTGAAATGGATTAGGACAGTAAGACATTTCAGTGAAGTTTTATCCCTGAAACGCGTGTAAGACATTTCAGCGAAAGTAGGTAGGCCAAGGAAGAGATGTACAAAATATCCAAATATTAATACAAGTTCCATCTTTCTTCGCTCCATCAAATATCAATGTCTAGTGAGAATTAAGCCGTTGTTTCTATCCCCCCTAAAACGGAACTTAGCCGTTGCAAAAAAAGGGGGGGGGGGGGGNGGGGGGGGGGGGGAGAAGAATGCGCTTAACTCATTGTTGAAACACACAATTACAAAGGCATGATTTGGCCGTCATGTTATAGGAATTGTCTCAATTATCACTTATTTAACGGAACGTGGCCGCCATATACAGATTTAATTTATAAACTCTTTTAGTCAATAATGATTGTGCTAAGATGTAAAACGCTAAGTATGAGTAAATGCACTATGAAATAAAATTAGAACATGCTTTTGTATTAATATCTTACAGATATACAAGAATACAAGAAAAATGTGATACAAAATCTATGGCTGGGGAAACAAATCACGAGCAAGTTTACCTGAGATGATAGGGTAATGCTCCAGCATGACACGATGCTTACCTGAGATGAATGATTAATTATATAGAGGATCTGAGCCAACGTGGTGAAAGATGTCTGACGGATCAAGGACATTCCTCTCATGATGCTAACGCCTATACACAGTATGATCGCTCTGCCCTCTGCAAGTATGAGAGTAGGAATTTGTCAACCATCATGCCATGAAACTCCCTCATTACCCCGGACAGTGGCAGGGTAAAAGATCCAAATTAAAAGAAGAGTATTAGTCACTATTGGCGACCGAGGTAACTCCATCTGATCTGACATCGACAGTAGACGCTAGACCGGTACAGTCCTTTGCAGTACTATGAGCATCCTGAGAAGACTCTCGATGGGCCTCCATCTCGACCCTCTCCTTCTTTGCCATCATTGGACGTGCAGAAGGCTCACCTCATGACATAGGTCGTGCCCTAGTGGGAGGTCCAAAAATGTTAAAGTATGTGGCCCCAAGGATGAGGTCAATCCTGATATCATCCAGGTCTTCCAAAGGGAATATCAAGACCAATTGAGCGTTCACCCATGGATTCACGCCGCGGATTGGGGGATGAAAAATCAAGGATATTTGAGGGAACCGTGTTGAAAAGAAGAAGCAAGTTAGAAATAAAAAAGCGCAAGTCACAAATACAATCAAGGAATGTGCGTTTACCTTTGTGCGAACTTTGGGGCTCAAGGGCATGTCTACGAGGGCGCTAGAGCATTCATGTCGAGGGTGACATCCAACAAAGAATTTGCCGTGTTCTCCACACCCACGATCCAATTAATGGGCATTGGCCTAAAAGTAGGCGAAAGAGATACGACAAGGTCCTGAAAGAGCAAAACAACAAGTGTCAGAAAAAAAGGAAATGAATAGCTAAATCGAAACTGTATATAAAGACTGAAATGGGCAAATACGTTGCGAAAACTTCCACCTAGTGAAATGCTGGCGAAACATCTATAAGGGCATGATTAAATCCCTTAGCAGCGTTCGAAGCTCGAGAGTTCACAAACATTCCTGACTCATGGACTTAAGAGAAGTATGACAAGATTGAGTCATAATAATCGGATTAAAAAGAAATATATATATATGTGTGTGTGTGTGTGTGTTTATAGATGCCTCGTAAACACCCACAGCCTGCTGTTGCAAGAGCATTTCACAAACCTCACGGACCTCCATGGAGGAGCTACATACTGCTTGTAAAGTATAATTGCTCACTAATATGCAATCAGAATGCAAAAAGGTAGCGTGAAAAGAAAAAAACTGTTACTTATCGGAGGTTCGTCGTCAGAGTTGATGATGTTACCTCATAATTTACACTAAGGTAGTTATGGACCACATCGTCAGGTCCCCTCTGTAAATATTTTCCTTATGTAGATCGATAGGGGGAGATTGAAGGCATTGCAACCACAAGTCAGCCGAGGCCTCCCAATATCTCTTCATGAATGTCGTCGCGTTAGGCTTACGGGTGGATTGGGGAACACGGAAAAATGATGTAATGCTGCTATGGGTACGCACCTCTACCATCCAATACTCAAAGGCTTATCTAAATTGGATACATAGTCGTCTCCCAGATGGAATACACTGATCTAAACCAGATTGGTGAACCACTCGGTTGCACCGGTAACAAGTGCTCAAAAATTCATTCAGCCCCGCCTTTCCTGCACGCTCAATCACTACCGGGAGTGTCGATGGTGTCAAGATAGCCAGCATAGTCGCGTCAATATCAGAGAGCCAAAAGGGAGAACCACACACGCATGCTTCCCAAAAAAGGGCCATAGGTCATCCTTAACGTAACCATCCATATATAAGGTATAAGATCGCGCCAGAAAGTACCCAAAGATGTCAATATTAGTAGAAAAAGACAGACGCTTCGGAAGTTTGTTACTGCACCACGCCCATGCCCGGGGTGGTTCGACACAATCAATATCAGACTGAGTCCAAGAAAGGGCACACATTAGGAACCGATCCCAGGTGAACATCTATAAGAATGACAGATCAATATAAAAGTTGTTCTTGTACAGTTCCTCTGGAGGCGATCCAACATGTAATATAGATTTCCCAAGAATATCGATGTTAAAGGGATACGAAAACCCTTAACAAGGCTGATGGCTATTGTGAAAGCTCAAGCACTGACCATATCATCGGGATGACCTACAAAGTGGAAAGATAAATGAAGAGACGACAAACGAAAAAGTTCATCCCACCTAGTCAACGAGGCGAGTATGAGTATGGTTAAATATATGTATATTTTTATAATTAAATGCATAAATAAATAAAGAGAAAGAAGGTACCTTGGAATATGTATCGAGAAGGCCACATGGTTAGGAAAGCGGTGAGTTTGACCCTTTCGTCTCTAAATCTGCCCCCTTTCTAACTTCCAGCGTCGAGTTCTTCTTGGAGGACTCCACGTCCTTGAAAAAATATCACAACCATGCACCAAAATTTGACTTCTTGCGTAGTACACCTGTTGCATCAAATGTTTGAGAGTGTGATGAACCTTCCTTGTGTAATTCGAGATTTTTTATTTTCTGAAGGGTTAAGGCTCTCTCGAACTGGTCATGGTTGCCAAAAATTGGAAGACGCAAAAGAATGTGGACATCTTCTAAAGTAGGCATGAACTCTCCCTAAGAAACAATAAATGAGTGAGATTGCCTACTCCAACGCGTCCCAAAGTATCCATAAGAGGCGAGCATATGCGAATGATGAGACACGAACAAACCCTTAAAGCTTCATATATACCGGCCACTCGTAAAGGTTGTAATATATGTTTGTTTATATACACCACTCGGGCCAACCCATCGTGGGGTTGGTGTGACCACCATACATGATGCGTGATGTAGGGAAGTCATTGCGGGTTAGTCGTAGTAATGGGATCGAGTCCACTTTGAGGACTTCACAATTTTTGCCCATTTCATTTTCCATCAATAGAGCGAACATTAATGACAGAACTGCCTCCGGACTTTCACCCATGGAATTTTTTTTTGCTGTTACGTCAGACATTCCCCAAGGTTTCGGTGGATATTAAGGCAGGGCGACATGTTTAGAAAATGTAAGTCTCTCTAGAGGCCATTTGCTTAAAAGTAAAGTAAAAAAATGAAAATAACAGAATGATATTGGTCGGCTAACTTTATAGAGGTGGAGAGCTCCCATGCCACGTCCCGTCTAAGGAGGGGCTATGGCATCTCATCCAAAGGAGGATGGGATGCAGCGCCACGCCCATTGGATGAGGCATTCTCGCACGCCTCTGAACTAGGCGTTATCACGCGCCTCATTCAAGGCAAAACCACACGCCTCATTTGGCACCTCTGAATGAGGTGTTCTTGCACGCCTCATTCGAGGTGCTGTCACACGCCTCATTCGAGGTGAGATGTAGCGCCTCGTTCGAGGTGATATGACACGTTTGTAAGCAAGGCATTCTCACACACCGCGTTAGAGGTATCATACCTTTCCTTCTACGAGGTGCTGACACTAACCTCGGGAGAGGCTCTCCGCCTCATTCGAGTTACGATGAAACTATGGGGAGTTTCCTAAAATGCATTGACACATAAATTATGGTAGATACAAATTTTTTTATGATTTAATGTCTATAGTTATTAGAGACAAAAAAAGGCATTTGTCCCACGAACAAGTGTGAAAGACACAAGCAACATTCAAATCAGAAAATATGTTCAAGATTGACTATTGTGCCCTCGGCCTTGAACATGGGGCTAATGTAAATGGTGAGTCATGTCATTATGTGAAATAACGTTTATCGATGTGCCACCTATGTGGAATAACGTTTATCGATGCGTGATAATGATAAAATAACTCCTGTAAATGACGCTTCTATTTTATAAAAGTGGCGATCCCAATATATGAAATTAGGTATTAAATCTTGTAATTCGTCTTCGAGTTTAGTGACAAAGATTCGAAGGTCTTTTCTTGCCTGGGAACAATCTGAGGGCTGTGGTGTGGTAGAATTATGACAAGATTTGCTACACCATGATGGTAAGATCTTCTTGAAGGATGTAGCCACCTTACGAGTCTTGGAAGTGCCTCCTTTGTGCCACCCCGAGAGACCCCCGAGCGCGGCTCCCCATGCCACTTTGGGGGGAACCCCGGAGGTGGCTCCCTATGCCGCCACGGGGGGAGCCTTGAGGGTGGCTCCCCATGTCGCCACGGTGGAACCTCGGGCGTGGCTTCTCATGCTGCCACGAGGGAACCCCGAGCACTTTTTCTTGTGTTACATCATTTTGGGGATGTGGCACATTTTTAGTGCGCGACCATGTTTTGAACGTGACTCTTATTGGTGTCAGTTTCTGTCTGGACACGTGTTTGACGCGGTTGTAAATGATGTGCGTATGGTCCCCACTTGACCTCATTTATAAAAAGGGGTCCCTTGTATCATTATAAAGGTAATCACTTCTCATCAATCTCGAGATAAAAACACTGAGAATATTCTCTTCTCGAGTTTCTCATCTACCTTAGAGTCTTAAAGGCATTTGTCACCTTCCGACGGCTGCCTAAGGTTACTTGTCCTTCACCCTCCGATCACCAACTCTCACGTTCTCAGACATACTTGGCATAGACTATATCACTCATACACACATCGTCCTAAATCCTGAAACAATATGAATGAAATGTAAACATTCGAAGAAGTTACTAAACTATCAGGTTGTGTGTTAAAATTGCTTAACTGTAAAAAAATGAGTTTTTAAATAATAAAATATTTTTATGCAAAACTGATAGTTCTTCACTATCATTTTTTCGTTAGGATTTGGACATGAAAAAGGGGTTCTCTTCCCTGTCTGGGAAGGTAGATTAAAGAAAAGTAGCTTCTTTCTCTTCTAGACGGTTGGTTCAATTTTGCCAAGCTAGATAATGGTCAAATATCAAATTTGATGTTCCAAATGTAGGGAAAGCTGATACACAAAATAGAGTTCTTCTCTTTCATTTCGCAAAATAGTCATTTTACACCACATGTTCGAAGAGATTATCTTACCAATTATATAATAGAAAGAAGGAACATAAACTTCCGACAAAGGGAAGATTCGAGCATAGATTCCTTCGGGTATTGCGATGCTCAAATATGTAGGGGACATGGATTTTCCCCTGTTGGCGCCTAGCCTCCGTCGCACTTGAGCAAAAATGGAAAGCCATTAGTATCCAGATTTGCGCAGAGAAAAAAATCTTGATGAGGTGCAGTAGGTTGAGAAAAAAATTCCGCTCAGGGAGTTTTTGAAAAGCTGAGAGACAAACATAGTGTGTAGAGGAAGAGAGAAAAAGCAAAGAGAGAGATGAATGAGGGCTCGAATAAATTAGGGGTGTGCACGAGACGGCTTCTGAGCATTTTTGTCCTATCTTGTTGGGAAGAGACAATTTTGTTTAGTCCCATCCCGTCCCGTATAGAGAAGAAATCACGAGCCTGGGACGGGATGGGATGAGTTTTTTCCCATTTTTTACTGCATTTTTTTTTACCTTTTTTTGGACTGTTTTGGGTTGAATTTGATTTCTTTTTAGATTTTAGACTGTTTTGGGCATTTTTTTTAGAGATTTAGACTATGTTGTAATGGTTAGAAATCAATTATATGTTAAAAATCAAAAGAATTGAGGTTAAAATTAAAAAATATAATGTGTGTGTGTGTGTGTGTGTGTGTATATACGGGACAAAGTCGGGACAAAGACTCTTATCTCGTGTCCCGTCCTGTTCCGCACATGACAAAATTTTTATGTCTCGTCCCTCCAGTCCCACTTGGTTTTGAGCGGTTTTTCATGACGGGACAGATTTTTCAGGACGCTTGCATATCCCCAGGATAAATGACTCGGAGTGAGCGTGGTAGAATAAGATAAATTGTGCTCGATGGGCCCCAGTGCAAATAAAAAAAATGAAATTCAGACCCATAGAATTTTTGTTTATGAATGTGATATTTTCAACATGATAAAATACTAAATTAGTTATTGTTAGACAATGTCTAGCAAAACTTTCAAATTAGAATAGCAACTTTAGTCTTTTCATCGGTAAAAAAAGATGAATATAGTTAAAAAAAAATCATGCTCTTAATTCTATATTTTCTTTTCTCAAGAGCTTATACCTAAATTTTTCTCCCGAAAGAAAGAGAGAAAGGGGAAATGGATCCCTTCATGTTAGGGATCCCAACAGAAGGGTTTCTGTTCCTTTAATCATGGATGTCCGTTATAGAATGGACGACTACAATCGCCTTGGCACTATGGTCAAGGTGATATGACAACTTTCATTTTTTTTCATTTTTTTTCTTTTTCCTATTTTAAATTTGGGTCGTTCATTACCATATTTGACAAAATTCTCTCAAATTCCATAGAACAGGAGAGGATTATGGTCCAGATAAAGGAGAGAAGAATATGCGACATCGTGAATGGATTTAATGAGGAAATATTCTTTTGACGATTTTTAGATGATGTGGTCTAGACTGGAAATCACTACTACTTCTAAATTAGACTTGGGGGGATAAATATTTTTAGACACATTTGTCCAACCAAATTTAATTAAATTTTAAAAATACCTTACAACTTATTTAATATAAATTCATTTAAATATATTTGTTGTAGATTAACTTGTTAGTTTAATTAAATATATTTATTATTTTATATATTACAACTATTGTCTTAATGTATTTAATAGGAGACAAACTTAAAATAAGGAGAAATGAATAGTCATACGTCTTAAAAAATAATTAGAAAAAGAATAATATTTGTAACCAAAATATAAAGACAAATAAAAGAACATCATGGATAGAAAGACGAATAAGAGTTACATAACACTAATTTTTTAAAGTAATTTAATCCTTTAAACGAATTGATTGTAGTAATGAACATATTTTCAATCAAAATTTTACATTAAATTGTATGGTGTATAAAAAATTGATATAAGAAAACTAATATAATAGACTATTATTTATATATATTTATACTCAGACAAAATATTTGAAGTTACGGATTCTACAAAGTTCATGTGATTTAAAAAATATTAGTTAGATATACTACAACTTAAATGTTTATAAAGTGGTTGATTCAAAAATGAGTATTATAATTATACATTTGTACAATAAAAATGATATTATATCATTAAAGTGTCATTAATTCTATATAGTGGTTATTGTAAATGTCTTATATTTGAAATAAAATTGAGGTAATGACGATATTGAAAAACATGAATAATAGAGACTTATGTATTATAAATGAGACTTTAATGATAAAATGGAAGAGTTATGTGAATCTGAAAAGAAGATGAGAAGTGAAAAGTCGCATGAAGTTATTGAGAGAATATATGAATTATTATATAAGTTATAACCTTGATTTATTTTACTCATAATTATGTGCATTACTAAATTATGTCTGACTTTAAGAGTACTTGTAAATATTATTTAAAATTTCATTTTCTAACTCATTCCTACGCGTGATCTCTTGAACATTTTATATCTCACCAATTAATTTGTTATATTTTCACATTCTTTTTTTATTGTGAATTTTTCTTGACCAGATAGATGTGCTATTTTTGTAGAGTTAATTTATGGTCAATTATTTGTGTATGTCCATTTAGCTAGATACCATTTAGTAAACGACATTTGTAGATGATGGTTATATATTCATGAATAATATTTACCAAATACAAATGAAAAATGTATTGTCACAAAAACTAATTACGGACAGTAAAAAACATTTAAAAATCGTTCATTCAACGTAATGTTACAATCCGTTATTCTTCTTTACTTTAGAGTTTGAAAACTAAAGGAAACTATTTTTTTATATCACCTGGAACGCACGTTTTTCACGTCTAGTATTTTCAAAATAGGCTTACTTGAATTTTTCTAAAAGTACATCTAATTAACCAAAAATCCTGAAATAAAAACTGAAGTCTAAATTGATAAAAGTAAAACTTTAGGTATCAAAATGATTGTAAATACAAATTTTAGAGACGTAAAATTTCAATTTTCTTAAAAGAAAAAAATATCATAGTTATTATTAAAAAATTTGGACTTTTGACAAGAACGACCCTATTAAGTAATAAATAAAAAACTCCTAAAAAATCGTAGTTGTTAATATAGCCCGCTAACTAATCCTACTATATATAAAAGTGGGGATGTTGAGAAAAATATTTTTGGGCAACTCTATTGGGATCTTTTTACAAAAATTTCTAATTTACCATTTAACTTAATATTAAATGTCATCGTAGAAATTAACTTATTTAATGAATTAATTAGTAGACGTTTTTATATTTTAATGATAGCAATTATGATATATTATAACAATGTATTTATAGTATAATTTATATTAATCACACATGGTGAATGAGAAAAAATATTTCTTGGAAATTCAATAAAAGTAAAAAATAATTGACAATTAAACATGTTTAAATAATGCATATACATTTTCTAATTGACTTGATGAGGTGGCCGCGTTTAGCTAAAACTTTACTACCATTTTATAAATACTCGACATTAGAGAATTACAATGAACTTAATATTTAATCAAAGTAATATATATTATTTTTCTTCAAATTTTCAACAAAAGCATTGGAATATCAAAAAATTATAAGCGGTTTGCGATAAATTTACATGATAAATCATTAATCATTATATAGAGACTAATAATATATAGCACTTATGCTAATTAATTATTGAATGAATCATACATTTCTTTAGTAAATTAATTTACTTATGAACATAGTGTTAAGATTTATTTTTTCGTTACATTAACGAATCTAATATTGAGTTGAGTTAGGTGCATCGCATGTGGTGTTTGACTAGTACTATACAATGACTACATACCAACTTCTAAAAATACATTTATTATTCCTAAAAAGAACCTCATTTAAAACCTTAAAAATATCATTTTTGTACATAAAAAATAGAAGGGTCATTCTTACATATAAAATATTAAAAATGGCCATACACTATAATTTCTAAAAAAAAATTCTAGTACTCATGTAATAATGAAAACATAATTCTCATCCATAACTAGATCAATAATTTAAATAATTTAATATTTGATCCATACTATTATTAGAATAACTCTAAATTCAAATAATTTAAATAGATATCACTGAATTAATTAAAATTTAATCAAATTATTTATGTCATCGATCAAATCTCATGTCTTAAGTAATTAAGTATGTATTTAAGTTATTTATCTAAGTTTATAATTATTCGCACAATGGTATTTAACATTATTAACCTCACGTGAGAAGCCGAGTGCTGTTTTAAAATTTTCCCGCTGGGACCTACCAGACTCTGAGAACGTGCTAACACAGAGCTGCCTGAATGTTTCTAAAAACGGATCATCAGCGGTTTAATCATCCCGTGACCGTCTGGGCCACTGAATATGAGATCATAGAGAACACATCTATTAATCGATTACATCACGAACGACAAACCAGACTTCCACAGTAGTATAACCTGTGGTGCTTTCCACCCGAATGTACTCCTTGTTCAACTGCTGGTGCCGGGGGCTTGTAATTAACCAATTATTACCTCCCACGTGTCAGTCGGACAAATTGACATTGAGGTAATAAAGAAAAAGTTGTCAAGCTCTGCTTTTCTGAGGTCTTGTTCGTACTTGCTTCGTTGTCACCATCATCAAAATTCAGAAGCCACAGCTAGAGAGAGAGGGAGAGACAGAATTCTAGAGAGAAAGAGCTACTTTTGGAGTTGAGGTTTTGAACTCGGGAGCAAATTGACAATGGAGAATCATCAGGAAGTGGAAGACGAGGTGAAACCTATGGCTGGTGAAGTGGGAGAAGAGAATGGAGAAGTAGGTTCGAGCTTGACCATGGAGAGGGTAGCTGCAGCCAAGCAGTTCATTGAGAATCACTATAAAGCTCAGATAAAGCACATCCAAGAACGGAAGGAGAGGTATTCTTTCATTCCCTTTATCCTCCCTTTCCTTTTTCACTTTTTCTCAATATCTCCTGCCGATTAAAGAACCACTATTCCCATATCGAACTTCATTAAACATGAGCTTTTTTTTTGCTGCGAAACATCGAATTTGAGTGGGAATATACGTAGTTGTCTGAAAAACTAGCATAATCTTGGAATGAATTCTTATTTTGAAACTCGAGATGCATAAGTTCTTACTTTTCATTTCCATCTTCCACGCCTTTGAGAAATGGGGCAATGTTTGGAACTTCATGGTGTGTTTTTCTTGTTTTGGGGGTGAGAGTGAGGGAGGATTAGAAGTTACTTTCCTCAGAAGAGTTCGATTGTTAAATGGTTGGTTGGCAGTTCATATTTTGTACGGTAAGTTTCAGTTTATGTGCTTCCGTGTGTAGATAAACAATAAACTACGTAGGTCAAATTTGTTATGACGGTTTGTAAAAAAATGAATTTAATATCTTCGCTGTGCAGATTATACAACTAAAACAGGAGACTTATTGCTGAACATTTGCTTCCTGTATAATTAATTACATATTTGGCAAACCCTTTCCGGAAGTCATATTCCTCATAAATGCTAATGGTTCGTTTAGAAGTCATTTAGCTTCATGTCAAAGATTAAAACTAAAGCTGAAGCTTAAAGTGATATATGCTTAATCTTTGATGATTAAGCTCTTTTTTATTTTTATTTTTTCCATTTTTTTGTTGTCAAACAAGAGAGAAGAATATATTTTCTTCATATCGTAGCTGGTGCTAAGTGCTGCGAAGAGCGTTCTGGTCTACTCCTCTCATGCTTTGGAATGAGCAGCATCCTTGTTAGTTGGAATAGAATCCTAAAAACAAATTAAAATGTTATTAAATTGAATATGCTATTTTGTTTTACTATTTGACATATTAGCTGCGTTGAAATTTGGGTGCCTCAAATTCTTAATTGAATCAGGTTTCCAGCAAATCGTGCTAGGTTACCTAATACGAGAAGAGTTAAGATTTGTTTAGGATTTAGGGTTCCTACTCATGTAGGTAAGAAATTAGGGTTTACTATTACAAAGTTTGGTGGCTCTATCCCAAGAGACGATGCAAAGGAGGTTCTTCTCTAAAGGAGATATTCCCTAGTAGTGAGGTTATGCCACAATAGATAACGAGGGCATACTATGAATGAAGGAGGTCTCTATCTCTAGAGATACTTCATGGTATTGAGCAGCTTAGTCAGATGACTTTCTTGTGTCAAAGAATGTTTTCAAGCTGGTGGGTTGCCTTTAACGTGATCGAGGAGTAGTGGCTTTGCTTATTGGGTGTAATGAGGCTTTAGGTTAATTGATTGAGCTGCAATTGGATTTTGTAGTGAATACTATAGAGTGCGTTAGTCCTGGAGGTAAGCAATCGCACCACCTTAAGTACTGTTTTTTGTTTTATAAGTAAACGTAAATTTATTTTCTTAATTGTTCTATGGTGCTTCTGTGCAACAAATGGTCACTTCCACCAACACTGTTGCCATTCCTGCTTGTTCAACGGTTATTTTGGCACTCTTGCTTTCAAGATCTGCATTTTTCCTATGTAGTTGAGTAGCATTGAAGCTTTCTTGATGCTTTACATGGAATTCCTGTTCCTTGGTGATGCATTTTCCAATTACCAGGAAAATTATATCAAGTGCTAGATTTGGTGCCTGATATGTTCTTTCTTTGAATTATATTCTCCAAAGGCGCTTAGTGCTGGAAAGGAAATTGGCATCTTCAGATGTGTCAGCGGAAGAGCAAGTTAATCTTCTGAAGGATTTGGAGCGCAAAGAGACCGAATATATGCGACTTAAAAGGCACAAAATTTGTGTAGATGATTTTGACCTCCTAACTATCATTGGGCGGGGAGCCTTTGGAGAGGTTAGAAATGCCCATTGCTATTTTTCCTAACATAGATATGTTTATTTATTTGAAAAGATGCTCAACACTTCCTTTTTCTCTTTCGTTTAACAGACGATCATATTATATTATATATGTTTGTGTGTGTGTACGTGCGCGAGCGCTAATTGCAAGCCATTTAATATCTGATCAATATCATTTTCTAATTTTGTCCCTAGAGTTGTTTCGGGTCTGAGTACACAGGAGTCAAATTCATAAAAGATGGATGTTCTAATACTGTAATTTCAATGTTTTGGAGAGTGAACATACTGTGCTTATAAATTAGCCTTTTCCAGGTAAGACTCTGTAGGGAGAAGAAATCTGGATATGTTTATGCCATGAAAAAGTTAAAGAAATCAGAGATGGTTAGCAGGGGACAGGTATGACCTGATATCTTGACAGTCATTTGAGCTTCTTTTTAAGAGTTAAACTTGATGGCAAAACTTCTTTCTAAAAAATATTTGCTTAACTATTACTTCTCTTTTTTCCACTTTGGGAGGAGGATGCCTTCTTCATCAATTGTTAGGATTTGTGCTGTGAAACCACATATCTCTAGAAGCGGATCACACACACTGCTATAAGCAGTTTCCCAGTTGGATGTCGGAACATTTAGATTAGTTCAGTAATTCCAACCAATTAGCTGCCATATACTGTGTAAAGCTTCTGTGTACTCTGTCCTCACTAATTATTTGTTTCAACATAGGTTGAACATGTCAGAGCTGAAAGGAATCTGCTTGCGGAAGTTGCCAGCCATTGCATTGTGAAACTCTATTATTCCTTTCAAGATGCTGAATTCTTGTATCTAATCATGGAGTATCTACCCGGTGGTGACATCATGACTTTACTGATGAGAGTGGAAACTTTGACTGAGACTGTGGCTAGATTTTACATTGCTCAAAGCATTCTTGCGATAGAGTCCATCCATAAACATAACTATATTCACAGGTTGGTTAGACCCATCAGCGGCTTTGTTTGGTATATCTGAATGAGTGTATCACCAACTGCTATATAATGTTTTGTAAGTTTCTCTATGCATTTGTGATTTTATAATTTTCTCAGAGACATAAAACCCGACAACCTCCTGCTGGACAAGAATGGTCATATGAAACTCTCCGATTTTGGTCTTTGCAAGCCTCTCGACTGCTCACATTTATCCTCTATAAATGAAAATGAAGTCCTAAATGACAAGAACCTGAATGAGACAATGGACATTGATGGGTGTTTTCCAGAAACTAAAAGTGGAAGGCGCTGGAGAAGCCCACTCGAACAACTTCAGCATTGGAAGATCAACAGAAGGAAATTGGTATCACAACTTCTCCGTTTCACTTTAAACCATTTGGATGCAGCTTTATAATGCACTCCTTAACTTTAACTCCAGTATAAATACGAGAGAACAGTTTTGACTTTGACAGAGTATTTAAGGCTATGTAACATAAACTTACAACGATCAACTTAGAAACCGCTATGCGTCAAATCCTAATAATGTATATCGCACCATTCCTTTAATAATTAAGTTCTAATGGGTCTTCCAATAAATATTGAAATCAGTAAATCTAGAGTACCTTGGAAGCTATGTATTCACTTCTGGAAACTACCGACTCTGCTAATTATTTGGAATTCTTGACCACTTTTGGAAACATACTATTTTCTTGTTTATGGATTGTTATTTATAACTCATAGGAGATCCCAAAAAGCTGCAAACAATATCTATTTATGTAATTGTACCTTTTTAACTTCAGAGATTAGTTCATTGCTCTTTGTCATTGACTTCAGGGTTCCATCATTCCGCTTCTATTAATGCAGGCATACTCCACGGTTGGCACTCCAGATTATATAGCTCCGGAAGTATTGTTGAAGAAAGGATATGGCATGGAGTGTGATTGGTCAGTTAAATTTAATTAAATAGTGCTCTCTTTGGGCTTCTCCAACTCATCTTTCTGTAGTCTCTGACAAGTACATACTGCATAGGGTGTATCTTTAACCCAGAGTGTGCCATTGCATAATAGTTTTGTGGGTTTTATTAGTACCTTAGAAGTGATAAATTAATTTTTTTTATGGGAAACAGAAAAGTTAAAAAAAAGAAACAAGATCAGATTTTGCAGGATGAGCAATCCACCAAAAACTGAAAACTGGGCATACAAGAACAAAGCAAATTAATTACAACCATAACAGATTCCAATTGTTAAAAAATTAATTAAACTTCCCGATTTCATCAGATTAACTTTTTTGAGGATTTACAACGATAATGAGAGATAACAGGTGAATTAGACTTCATCTAACATTCTTGAGTTCTATGCCTGTTTTTTACTCTCTTCGACTGATTTAGTCCCATAGAATTATTTTAGTCAAACAAGATGAATATGATCTTTGGAACTTTGACATTTGAAGCCTCACAAAACGAGGCATTAAAGTTGGTAGGAGAGGTCATGACTAAGAGAGTGCACGTTGAATTAGTTTGAGCTGATAAATGATCCCAGAAAGTATTTCGTGGTGAAGTGTGTGCTTCTAGATTCACATTAGAAGTTTTATTGAATACATCAGAAGAAGTTTCTACAACTAATGAGTGGAAATCGATTTTAACCACTTGAAAACCATTATTAGCTTTATGATTCTCATCAATGAGACCACGCCTTGTTACCTTTTTTTTTTACCATGCAACACTCGTCATATTCATCTGATGTACTGCACACTTACTACCTTCATCAGATACTCACTATTTTGCATGCTCTTATTACTAAGCATGTATTTTCCATATCAAAAGGGTTATCACCCTGGACGTTTGTAACTTAATTTCGCTGTTGCATACTCGATCCTGTTTACTCGTGCGGTTAGACCTTCATTAGAATGACAAAATTAGTAGAAAAACTGCACTTTGACACAGTACTGATTCTCAATCTTTTAGGAAAAAAAAAGATTGCATGCCAGATATAGCTCTTCCTGTTAAAGGATCAGACGGACTTTTGGATGTTGAGTTCTAGTCTTCAAGCCGAACAGATTGACACACAGTTTAATGCTCCCTGTATATTTCGTAACAGAATTAGAGAAGTTGAAGATCTGGTCTTTGTTTATTGTCCAGTATCTTAACTCTTAAAAAAGATTTTGCAGTAATGGGACATAAACAAGCGTATCATGGCTCTTGGGTTTTTCATTAAAAATTCGTGCCTTAACTTAATCAACTCAAATATGCTATATATCAATCTGAGAGAAAAGGAAGCGCTGGGATCTGACCGAGATCATCTAAGAAATGATCAGGCAGTATATGTGTCCGTGTTTGTCTACTGAAATTGGTAGCCAAAATGTGTGCTTTGACCATGTTTGTCTATTGAAATTCATGCTGCAAAATGTGTTTCTTCTTTTCACGAGATCCTACAAAGGATTTAAATACCAGTCTCCTTTATGGTTGCTTTTACGGAGAATGTTATTTATTTTGTGACTTCTCGTCATTGTAAGGACAAATTGTTGAATAACGTAACTACGAAAAAGTGTTTGTTTGTGATTGTGATTGTCCATTAATATTTGAGTCCTGTTTAAATAATTGATTTCCAGTATTCATCAAGCATTCCCATATTGCAGGTGGTCTCTTGGTGCAATAATGTATGAAATGCTCGTTGGTTACCCCCCATTTTACTCTGATGATCCAGTAACTACGTGCAGAAAGGTTATCCTTGCATGATAATTCTTTTGTATCACTCTTTTAGCTGAACAGAAAAAATATGAATAAATTTTTCAATTCTCCTCTTCTAAATTGTTCCATACGCTCAATGGGACAAAAGATCTAGTTTTTCTTTTCAGCTTAATCTCGTGATGTTGGCAAGAACTAGTTTCTTAAACAACTTCAGCAATTCATTCATGAATAAAGCAGATCTGCCTACTTTACATTTTCCCACTGTGATATAATCAAATTAACTATAATTGCCTTCTGCTTGGTATTCTCAAAAGCTTTCAAAATCTTCAGATTAACTTCTTTTTCTTCTGTTTACATTTTGTCAGTGATTAGTCCTTGAAAACCCTTAATTTCTGAAGGCCGAAAGAATTAGAGGTTTCTTTTTGGTTCTTCTTCTTCTGATGTTAAAAAAAATACAAGGCTGACGACCTGTGGAGAAACATCCAGTTTATAAGTTCATCCTACTTTCCCATAACATATTCTACTAGCTACTAGGAAATATCATTTTGCCTCGAACCTCTAAAAAGTCCGGACAGGATATTCATTGCTCACTGTTGTATGTCAGAATCTGAATTGACCCTTTCATGAACTGCATAAATACTTCCATTATCATACCCGTCTGGGCATTACAGTCATTTTCCCCTCTCTTTAATGTTTGTTTCTGTTTTGTACTTTTGTGGCTTCTATTCCCTTGGTTACCTAATTGAACTCGAGAGAATTTATAGATCGACATCAAAATTATAATCATGAACTGATGAGTCTGTTGAAGTGTTTCTTGACCTGCATTGATGTTGATCAGATTGTGCACTGGAGATATCACTTAAAATTTCCTGAGGAGGCAAGGTTGTCACCAGAAGCAAAGGACTTGATTTGTAGGCTGCTTTGTGACGTTGAGCATAGGCTTGGTACTGGAGGAGCATATCAAATTAAAGTAAAATTGCTTTGAACTTACTTCTTACACAGTTTCTTATTTTACTTTTGTTTTAGTGATGTTTTCCGTTTTGTTTATCTTACAGGCTCATCCTTGGTTTAAAGATACTTTGTGGGACAAACTCTATGAAATGGAGGCAGCATATAAGTCAGAGGTCAATGGGGAACTGGATACTCAGAATTTTATGAAATTTGATGAGGTAAGGATTATTGATGCTATCTCTGCTTAATCATGGAGGGTACTGTTGGTTCTTCTTTGGTCTCGACTTTCAATTCCAAGCATATATATGTATGGAAATGAATGTTTACGATTCATGGTTATTTATGATTTAAAGCATTTCAAATTAACTCCTGCTCCAAAAAAAAAGTTCTTGACTTCGGTGAATGCTAGTTCAGAACCTTATAAATTTGCTTATTACTAGCACATTATAGAGAATTGATTTATTTATACTCTGTTAATTTCATTTTTGGGCTTACTTCTTCATACTACATACCTATGCTTTTTTCTTCCATTTTTTAAAGTAATATAAGGATAATTCTACTCACAAAAACCGTCAAACGAAAGGGTAAATACGAACTTAGAACCAGTGACAGAAATGCTATGAATGTCTTTCGGATTTTTCTTCCATGTAATACATATTTCCTTTCTCGATGTTTCATAGGTGGAAGCAGCACCAGCTAGGTCTGGATCTGGACCCACAAGGAAGGTATGATGCATTCTTTAATAGACAAAATAACTACTTTTCACAAAGTTTCATTTCCTTAGAATGGGAAGTGTTCTGAAGTCAATTCTGGACGTTATAGACTTTGAAGACTTGAATTTTGTAGGAGTTGATTGCACTTTGTTTGTTTTTATTATCATAAAAAATTCTTCTATAACATAGCCAAGTTGAAAATTTTGGCTAAATTTCGACCCATCTGTTTTTATCAGTTGTTATATCATAACTCATTTTACCGTCGCTTGGATTTGGTCTATATACTGCCCCCAATATTGCTTCGTTTTCTGATAAAAACTAATGTGGCATTCCCCGCTTCCTAATTCATCGTCAGACGCTGTTGACACCTAAGGATCTTAGTTTTGTTGGCTACACATACAAAAATTTTGAGGCTGTAAAAGGTTTATTACGTCACTCATTTGGTATGTGACTTCGTTCTACACAGTTCAATTTTCTGTCTTCTTAGAATCTTATTATTTCAGATATCGGTTTTTGATAGCTTTTCAATACTTGCAGATATGACGAGAAGCATTCCACCAAAGTGGTCCTCTACTGACTCTTCTTACAGTAAGCGTTTGGCGTAAAAAAATACCATCAAACGTACTGCATTTCATTTTAAGAACTATATCGAATGGAATTTCTTTCCTATTTCACTCGGTAATCTGCTAACTTTTTTCCAACATTTTTCACTGTAAATAAATAAAATATTCTATATTCACGACTTGTCTCAAACAAGATAAAGAAACAGCATAAAAGTATTATATGGATATTACAATATGTTCCCTCTGGGTTCATGAATTATGGTCAACACAATATGAGCTACACTTTACATTGGTCAAAGTTTCATGATTACTTTATCCCATGCAAATCGTTTGTCTGTACCAATTCAATATCCCGAGTATTTAATGACATTTGACATGATATGCAGGTGACTCTGCATTGGACTATTCTACTAAATTCTCAACTGATGAAATGGATGCACTGATGTATGCATCATCCGGAGATGCTATGTTACAATGAAGAGAACAATCCATAGCATACCATGAAAAATTTTCTCCCGAGACGTAATCTGGGCTACCTGCTTATTTTTCAGTCAGGTAGTGCCCTTATCTGTGTCTGTAGCAGAATAGTTGACTGCGAATTACTTAGCAGAACCTGTGTACAGCTTTTTCAGATAAACTCAAGGAAAACCCTTTGATGGGTTTTAGTTGCTTGCAGTAGTAAGTAAATTAGAAGTTAGTTCTGAATTTTAAGTAGGAATACTTGAGATTGTGTAAGGTCTTGACTACCCAGGTTGGCTGACAAAAAACTTGCCTTCACTTGCGGCAGTTTCTGGCCTTTTTCTCCTCTTCTTTTCTTCTTAGAATTGGTATAACTTTCTGTAATGGATAGATAACCTTCAGTTAACTGGCAGCGTTTTATGGACATCCATGGGGCCTTTTATGAGCAAAAAATGGAAGTTTAGTTGGGTTGTTATTTACAGAACAAAACTGATGAGTGATGGTATGATTTCGTTGCTAGTTAATAATGTTTTGCCCTCGTGGAATCGCTTCTATATTCATAGCTTTTATCACTACCTTTTACTTGATTTATGAAAATTTTACCTATTTCAAGAAACTTCAGAGGGGAAATTATAATTTAGTCTACAATATTTCACAAGTGGTAGACATAAAGTAAGGGGGAAATGCTTTATGAAAGGGCCACATTGTTTGAAATTTAAAAAAAAAATTGCAATATTCCAATATTTGGTATAATTGAATCTAACTATTACTAAGCATCTTATAAAAGACATGTCTATCGTTTATTTACAATATATAAAATCTGCGGCCACAACCTACATCTACGTTGATAGAATCTTGAACACTAAATCATGTCAGTGATGTGTTCACATTTACTCTCGAGTTCTACAAATGGGATGTAAATAGAAGGTTGAGATGGGGTTGGTCACCATTTGCTTCTTCGAGGCTTAAGTCAATTTTTGGTTGAGGGTGGAGAGAGTAAGAATTAGATAAAAAATCTTTATCGATATAAATTGTATCTTAAAACACTTTAAGAACTCATGTTGAATATATCAAGAATCAAATAATTGTAAAAACGAAAGCATACCTGAATTCATGACAGTAGATCACAATTTAAAATTAAGTGATTGACCTTCAAGATCTACACGATTCTTTATTAAATAGTTCTCTTTAATTAAACCTCTCTGTTTTCTCTTTAACGATAAGATATTATGAAGAATAGAATAATTACTCTTTCGTGTGACCTGAAGACCATAACCACTTATAGATAACACATATATTATCTTTTGATATTTTTATTTTAGCTCATCATAAAAATAGGAATTATCCTAAAATCTTTGCACATCAAAAGGTCCACAACCTATCAGGATTAAAACCCAAAGTACCTAAGCCGATAATTTTTAATTGGGTTTAACCTTATTTGACAGTTTGTAACACATAATTATTCACATATAAGTTCAACGTTGGATTAATGATCCAACAATCTCCCACTATATGTGTAACCTTATAATTATGCTTTGCAAAAATAATCGAATGAGCTCAACTTTGCTGTCATTACCGAAATGTATCTATAACCAATCCGGTTCATCAATCATACCAACATATGATCAAAGCTGCCTCCGTTACATCAATCCTAACTCAACGTATCAATGGCCATGTATGTCAATACAATTGAATGACATGGATTATGATGTGGATGTGTAGCATGAAAATATCATGTGATGTTGTCGAGCTCCTGTTGTTATTAGAATACAAAATTGCTGACTTATTATCACAAAATAACTTGAGTGGTCTCTTAACATCGTCCACTATGCGCTACCCTGTGACAAAATTCGCTAGCCATATTTCGTGAGTGGATACCTCATAACATGTTATGAACTCTGCTGTCATGGTAGAAAAGGCTTTAAGTAACTGTTTAGCACTCTTCTAGGAGATAGCACCGCACATCCAACTAGCAGGAAAATATAGCCCGACGTAGATTTCGTACTATCTTGGCATCCAGCAAAATTGGAGTTAGTATATCTAATGATCTTAATCTGATCTAACCTTCGATACTTGAGCATGTAGTCTTTTGTTCTTTGTAAATACCGCAAGACCCGTTTAGCTGCTTTCCAATGGTCTACGCCTGAATTTCTTAAATACTTTCCTAACATCCCAGTCACATACGCAATATCCAAACGTGTACAAACATGAGCATACATCAGGCTCCTTACTACTGATGCATAGAGAATCATCTACATTAATTTTTTCTCAAAATCATTCTTAGGACACTGATTGAGACTAAACATGTCTCCCTTAGCCACTGGGGTATCACCTAGTTTGCAGTCTTGCATGCCATATCTTTTGAGAACCTTTTCAATATAGCTCATTTGTGATAATCCAAGAATACCCCGAGAATGATCTCGGTGTATTTGGATCCCTAATACAAAAGATGCGTCACCAAGATTCATCTTAAAATTATTAGCTAGAAATCTCTTAGTATCTTGCAATAAGCCTATATCTTTGCTGGTAAGCAAAATGCCATCTACATATAAAACCAAAAAAATATGTTTGCTCCCATGTAACTTATGGTATAGAAAATCATCGACCAGATTCATCCCAAAATCGAATGAGAATGATCACCTGATGAAACTTAAAATACCATTGTCGAGATATCTGCTTGAGTCTATAAATGGATTTCTTAAATTTGCAAACCATATTCTTTGGGTCTCCTGACCCAAAGTTTTCTGGTTGCACCAAATAAATCATCTATTCAATGTTACCATTGAAAAACGTTGTCTTTACATCCATCTGATGCAACTCAAGATTGAAATGTACCACCAATGCTATTATAATCCTAAAAGAGTCTTTCGTAGAAATTGGTGAGAAAGTCTCTTTATAGTCAATGCAATCCTTCTTTGTAAAGCCTTTTGCGACAATACGAGTCTTGTATCTTTTCACATTACTATTTGAATCTCTCTTGGTCTTAAAAATTAATAACCAATGAGTCTCTCACATTCTAGTAATGGAACAAGATCTTACATGTCATTTTCCTTCATGGACTTAATCTCCTCATTCATGGCATCAATCCACTTCTGAGAGTTAGAACTTTTCATGGCTTGACGGAAGTTGATCGGATCATCTTCCATCACTCCGATGTCTACCTCATATTCTTGAAGAAATATAATGTAATCGTCCGACACTGCACTTCTTTTTTCTCCAGTGGATCTCTTTTATGACATAGGTTATTGACGTGATAGAGTTTGTTTTTATGGAACAATCTCTTGAATATGAGGTTCTTCAATATTGTCTTGATGTGTTGTGTCATTAGCAATGTCATGGATGCAATCCTGATTAATACTAATAACACATATGAGAATATCAATATATTCCTCATGAAAGACAAAATCTCTAAACGTATATCCCCCCGCAAACTCGACATCTTCAAAGAACCGGGCATTTTTCATCACAAAAATTTGATCGAGTCGTGGGAACATAAAACTTGTACCCCCTCGATCTTTCAGAATATCTAACAAAATAGCAACTCACCGTCCGTAAGCCCAATTTATTTTCATTAAGCCTATAAGGCCTTTCTTCAGCTGGACATCCCCAAACATGTAAATGCTTTAGACTAGATTAATCATACTCCTGACCATGTTCTCGGGCGTTCTGTTTCATCTTTCAACAACACAATTCATAGTGGGTGAACTTCGCATAGTGTACTGTGGGACAATACCGCATTCCTCTAGGAATTTAGCAAAGGGTCCTGGATGTTGTTCACCTAAACCATAATTCTACCATAATACTCACGGCCATAGTCCGATCTGACGCTTTTTATCCTTCTGTTGAGTTGGTTGTCAACTTCAGCCTTAAAATTTTTGGAAGATGTCCAATGACTGTGACTTTTTATGAATAAGATATATGTAGCCATATCTAGAAAAATCATCTATGAACGTTATAAAGTATTATTGACCATTTCAAGCAATCAAATGGAATGACCCACAAATATCCATATGTATAAGTTCTAAGACGTCCTGAGTCCTGTTGGCTTCAAATCTCCTTTTATCGGTTTGTACCTTTATACAATTAACATAAACATCAAAGTTTGTGAAATCTAAAGGACCTAGAATTTCGTCTGACAAAAGTCTCCTTATTCTCTGTCTGTAGATATGACCTAATCTCTCGTGCCATAATGCAACTGAATTTCTCACCGATTAATTTTCTTTTAGTACCTCATGTACTTACTTGCAGGGATTCCTTAATTGAAAAAATTGTATGAAATAAATAAATACTATCGTAACCTGATAAATATTATGGAACCAACCAAATTTGAATCACGAAACAAACCATAGTTTTCATCTCCAAATGAACAAATATAACCAATTTTGTCCAAAACAAAGACAAAAATCAAATTCTATCTAAAAGACGATACAATAAATGTTTCATTATGATTCAAATAAAATTCAGTATTTAACAGTAATCTAAATTTCCTTATTGCCTCAATTTCAACCGTCTTATTATTGCCCACATAGATGTATCTTTCCATATCACTTGGTATTGACGAGTGAAGCAACCATGTATAGACACACTGATGTGAGTCGGTATACCAGAATCTATCCACCACATGTGTTAAGCAACCGAACTTAAATTAACCTCAGAACAAACCAAATTAAGAAGCACACATTTTTTAGCACGCCAAGCGTGATGACTGGTGTATTGCGTTTTCCTATACCTTTCAGCTCCATAGAAGTAACAACTATTGCATTCCAAGTCAACTAGTTTCTTTTGTTGTTTCTTACGTGATGTTGTATCTGCAGCTACCTTATCATTTTTCCTTTTCTTTCCCTTGCCCTTATCCTTAGAGGTAGAGGCCAAGTAAGCACTCTATGTCTTTTCATGTTTCACTCTTTTCTCTTCCTGAACACAGTGTGAGATGAGTTCATTCGAAGACAAAATCTCTTTCTGACAATCGTAGCTCACCTTAAACTGGTTGAACTGTGCTGAAAGGGATATTAGAACCAAATTCACAAGCAAGTAATCAGAGAATTCGAGCCTGAATGCTCTCAACCTTGAAATAAGATGTGACATTTTCATGATGTACCCCCTGATGTTGCATTTACCCTTATACCTCATAGAAATTAGATCTGCCAAGAGCATACCATTTTCTACCTTTTCATTCTTGACAAACTTCTTTTCACTATCCGCAAGGAAATCCTTAACCGTAGTAATCTTTTCAGATATAGTACCCTTCCAGAATGGTATTCTTTTTTATCATCATACACATGTGATTTGATTTGCCCCGCCTTTTCATATCCATATTTTCATCAGAGATACTCTTATATGTGAGAGGTGAAGGAAAATAATCCTTAATGCAAAATCAATATCCATAACTCCAAGAACTATCAATATATTATATTTTCTAAGACTTAAAGTTTGAGCCATTTAATTCTTATTTACTTGATGTTGACATTAGCTTTAGTGATAACTTAATAGAGAACAATTAACCAACCTACAAGCTCATATAAATCTCAAATAACAATAATAAATTCAAACAAAAGTAAACTTCATCTCAAGAAATCTTCATTTGGCTAATTTATTATTCATATGTAAAACTGAATAATCATTACATATTTACTACCACAAAAGTATATGAAATTCTGTCATATTTTCCTTCATTTGGGCTGGTAAATATTCACATAAGTTACACACATATAACCTTTTTATTTTAAGATAAAATTAATTTTCACAAGAGAGGTCACTTTGGTGAACTGTTGCTTCAACTAATTCATCTTAAAAAATATAACATATTAATGTTCAAATTTAAAATTGTACTAAATTTAAACCTTAAATTAATTGATAAACAATTAACTTTACAAGCCTTAAAATGTTGTTTTGAAATTATTTTAATAAAAAAATCCGTAAAATCAAAATATTTTTACAAAATAGTCCTTAAAATTAATTTTAAAACAATTTTTTATATTAAAAAAGAAAACCGTGAGGGCTGGGGTTCCCTAGCCCTTCCTAAAACCGGTTGTGGGCCTTCCCCTTATTCTTTTTCACCTTTTTAATAACCTTCACCTGCGGGTCGAAACCCAGAGCTTGACCTAGGTTCACGGTGTTGGGGGTTATGCCCTCAAAGCATGTGTATTGATATTTTGATATGAAATTTAATGAGGATTGTATTTTTCTTATAATTGTTCTATTAAATTATTGTTGAATAATTTATATAAATATCTGAAAATTTCATATTCATTAATGAGACCATGATCTTGTATTAGTATAAGATGATTAAAATCATAGATAATAAATAAAATTATCAGCAACATATTAAAGTATAGATTTTTCAATGAATGGTTGTTAGTATGACTCACTAAGTATTGTAAATACGTATGATCTAGATCCTAATCATTGATGTGGATATACATCTTAGTGAATGCACTTTATATAATGAGATTATATATGACCGGACCGATGTGAACTAATATTTTTATCAATGTATCGTTTATAATAAATATTTAATACACATCAATTCAATAATCATATGTAGATTAGTCTGAATCCTGAGTAGTCATGAACTCATATACATGTCTATTGGATCTTTTGATTCACTCATTAAGATTTATTTGTAAAATAGGCTAGTGACTTTTGTTTTGGAGATTCAGTGATATGGATGGTTGAGAACATGATCTTACAAGATTTGAAATCTAAGTTTTCCTAACGGATTGTATATTGGTTCTCTTAAGTGTTAATTCTATAATTGAATGATTATTGAGCTTAAATTTATAATAAGATTATAAATTATCCATTCACTAGTGGATTAATGGTACATAAGGATCAATAGGTAATTAGAAGGATAAAACTGTAATTTTGACCAGTTCTAATTTACGAACCAATAATTGGAGGACAGAACTAAATGAATTGATTATATTAGTAGACTGCATGAGAATACTCTGTAAATACATTCTATAATCTCTAAGAGTGTAATTCCATATTTATAGTAGAGTAATAATTGAGTTAATAAATAAGGTTATTTAATTAAAAAGTTTAATTAATAATCTTATTTATTGGAGCTTAGGATTATAGGTCAATAGTTCCCAAGTCACCTCTATACTACACAATCTAGGTTGTGTATATTTTAGGACATGAGAAAAGGCCTGACTTGCAAATAAATTTTTGTTCTGAGGCAAGTACATAATTATGAGATAATTATGTGTGATTAATTAATTGATTGATTGATTTATATATATTAATATAATTTTCAGAAATTATATATATAAATAATTATCGATTATTTTTCCAATTATCGATTAGTGAGATAAAATATCTAATTGTGAAATTATATATTAAATTATTTCAACTAAATCTATTATTTATGAAATAGCATAAAATTTAGTTGATAAGGATAATTAGATATGTTAATTTTGAATTAACTAATAACTAGACATTTATCTGATTAAAATAAATATTTAATTTACAGTAATTGTTACGTGTCGATCAGTAATCGTGAATCATAGATCACCATCATGAACTGCTACAGTGTCACGTTGCACTATAACAGTAGGCGTGTAACACTGTAGTGCCACACGGCACTGCAGTGCACTGTGAGGCATTGTTCTACTTCACGCCAACTGCAGTACTGTGTGACACTACAATTGTGCACCATTATACAGTGGATCCCACTGTATTTGAAAATTTGAAATTAAATATTAATATTTAATTACCCCTAAATATTTGAAACGCCATTATTTAGAATACGATACAGATTTTATTCGAATGGCATAAGTTGATGAATGTGTTGATCAGACCATCAGTTGATCAATCAGATAAATTGAGCTGTGAGCACAATTGCTCATAATGATTTTTCTCACAAAGTTTTCTCAGTAAATCTCTAGATCTCTTGTGTTGAGAATATTTAGAGACAGAAAAAATGTCTTGTGATATTCTACGTGCCCGCACACGTCCAGCGTGCCTTGCGTGATTCTACTGTGTTTTTTGCACTTGAATGGGTGGGGACGGGACTTATCCCGAAAGATAGGTCTTTCTTTCTAGTTATGAAAGAGTTTAGGTTGAAAAGCAAGTCGATGATCTCCCGAATATTGGGTAGCTGTCGTTAAACCAGGAAGAATACTTTATGAAATGGGTTCGTATAGGCATTTTTGATGCCGCTATTGAAATAGCTTTTCTGGCTATATTTTTTGCTTTGGATTTTAGAGACTACTGATCGTTGAAATGGTTTCATGGGACGGATGATCGATCGATTTTGCAAGGACGCTTGATCAAGACTACAAGAGGTATATGATTCTTAACCTTGTTTGTTGTAGATCTAATATATAAATATATAATGGATCCTAATTGAAAAGGGTTTTCAATAAAAGTTTTTATTTTTGAAAATCGTTGCATGACGCTTGTTTTTCTTTTTATCGAAAAAGATATATTTTTATTGAATTTTTTTAAACGCCTCTTTTGCGCCTGTGACACGCTTTCCAACAATTAGTATCAAAACAGTCTTTATATATTTATATGTTTTATGTGAATTTTTTGCATTATTCATATAATATGAGATATGCATGAATGAATGGATGGTTAGGTTTTTTGAATGTATGAAAAATAATGGATCGTTAATTGTATGATGATTATTGGGTTAGACTTTATTCTTTTAATTTTTACCTAGATCTTGCGTAAGCCGCTTTGGGGTGTAAGAATTTTTATAATTTTATTTTAAATATTTATTGTAATTATTCTGATCTTGAGAAGACGAAGAACGCCGGGATGAATGACGGAGGAAAAAGAAAAGAAATAAGAATTATTTTAGAATTTCGGCGCTGACACCGCCGATTTTTGTAAACCTGCAAGGGTACTAGGGCCAACGAGGGGGACGCCATGTGAAAACTTACTTCCGGCGGATAATGATGATGGTGAGATGGTGGGTTCATCGAGCTTCCTCGACTGACCTCATCCCTGCTGCTATTGCCTGCTCTGGTCAGTGTAACCCGAGTAGGTTGATGTTTCCTTCAACTTTTTGGATGAATTGGGCACTTAGCTTACTCGGGTTACGATCCTGTGTTGGAGCATTTGGACGAATAGGAATTTTGGAGTGCATAAAAATTGTCCAAAAAGGTGCTTCTATGTCAAAAGTGTTGGAATTGTGGCGTGTGCGGCGGAAGTGCGTGGGCCTTTTAAAAAAAACTTTAATCGAAATAATTGCAGCGACACAATATCTAAAAATAAAAACTTTTATTTAAAACTCTTTTCAATCGGATCCATTATATATTTATACATTAAATTGAAGATATATATATATATATATATATAGAACATATACATCTTGTAGTCTAATCAAGTGTCCTCGCAAATCAATGATCTTCCATTCCCACGAACAATGAACTTCGAGATCCACACCAATATCTTCCAAGTCAATCCTTAAACACACTAGAACATGCGTGGGAACGCAGAATATAGCAAGAACATTTTCATATTTTTAGATGTACTCTACACATGAGATCTAGAGATTTTCGGAGAAGGAATAATTTTGTGGTATTGATCTCTAAGAGAATATAATGATTATTCTCGCAAAACTTTTCGATTAACTTTTAATCTAAAAGATTTTCACCCTGACAGCAACTGTGTTGTTAACACACTACTTCGACGCTAAGGTTAATAAAATAATATCTATACATATTTTCTATGCACCCCCGATTTTTAGGGATATACACAAATAATAATTAATAAAAAAATTTCATTGTAGTGAGACCACTGCAACTGTGCACAACTGCAGTGTCACACGCCACTACAGTGTGTCGTGAGGTATCATGGTACCTCGCGGCATTGTAATTCACGGTACTACTGTAGTGTGATGTGGCACTATAGTAGTTCGTGTCAATTTTTTATTCTCAATCAGTGATTGACATGTGGCGGTCCAACATGCCACGTGGTAATTTCTGTAAATTAATTAATTATTTTAATCAGATAAATATTTAGATATCAGTTAATTCAAAACTAACTTATATCATCATCCATATCAATTAGCTTACATGTTAGTTCATAAATAACAGATTTAGTTTGATTCAAATTTTGAATTATTATCTAATAATAATTAATAATGATCTAATTTCATAAACTAGTTATTATGTCTGACTTATCGATAATTATAAAAATTAATCGATGTAATTATCTATATGTAATTTCTGAAAAATCAATATGGATAACTCAATTAATTAATTCTTAATTAATTAATCACACATAATTATCTCATAATTATGTACTTACCCCATAAATATAATTTCTTTTGTAAGTTAGTCATTTTTTCATGACCTAAAATATTCAGACCCTAAACTGTGTAGTACAAAGGTGACTTAGGGACCATGAACCTATAATCCTTAGCTCCAATAAATCAGATTATTAATTAAACCCTTTAATTAAATAATCTTATTTATTAATTTCATCATTACTCAACTATAAATATGAAATTACACTCTTAGAGATTATATAATGTATTTACAGAGTATTCGCGCGTAGTCCATTGATATAATCATTTCATGTAGTTATGTCCTCCAATTATTGGTTGGTAAATTAAAGCTGGTCAAAATTATCGTTTTACTCTTCTAATTACCTCTTGATACTTAAGTATCATTAATTCACTAGTGAATGACTAATTTATAATCGTATTATAAATTTGAGCTCAATAACCCTTCAGTTTCATAATTAATACTTAATGAAACTAATAAATGATCCGTTAGGAAAGCTTAGATTCTAAATCTTGTAAGATCACGTACCCAGCCGTCCACATCACTGAATGTCTAAAACAAAAGTTACTAGCCTGTTTTACAAACAAACCTTAACGAGTGAATTAAAATACCCAATAGACATGTATAAGAGTTCATGGCTACTCAGGATTCAGACTGATCTACATATGATCACCAAATTGATGTGTATTAAATATTTATGATAAATGACAAGTTAATAAAGATATTAATTTACAACGATCTTGTCATATATAATCTTATTATATAAAGTACATTCACTAAGATGTCTATCTATATCAATGATCCGGATCCAGATCACATGCATTCATAATGATTAGTGAACCGTACTAGTAACCATTCATTAAAGATTCTATACTTTAATATGTAGCTGATAATTTTATTCATTATATCTGCTCTTAATTTTCTCGTACTAATACAAGATCATAGTCTCGTTAATGAATATGAAATTTTTAGATATCTGTATAAATTATTCTACAATAATTTAAAAGAACAAGTATAAAAAAATGTAATTTCATTATATTTTATATTAAAATGTCAATACACATTATTTGAGAACATAACCTCCAACAAAAAAGAGTTAAAGATTTTATTCGATTCCCAACCAGTGAATTGTTCCTCATCTAAGTAAGGTGGTGCAATGGCGAGATTGGCTTTTGTTGTTAAATGGTCGCCTATTGAGATGGGACTCCTCAAGCTCAATTAGATGAGTGAACGAGCTTCAAAGGTAGGACAGATCTTGGTGCGATTATCAATGTCTCCTCTGGCGGGTTTTGCTAACCTTATCAAAGCGGAGACCTCTTGGTAATGGGTGCTGAAGCTCTGGCCCTAAATTCTGCCTGTCCTTCTCAAGCAGAGGATTTTGTGGATCAACGTGGTGGAGACGGACAACATTTGCCTTGTTGACTTATTCACTTCGCGCTGTGGTTCTCGAGCGGATCATGGTGAAATCATTGACATTTTTACTTTAGCTTCTTTGTTTTCTAACATGGTGATTCGTCTTATCCCTGTGCTGCGAATGTTGTGGCTGATAGATTAGATCATCCAGCCTTTATTGATAGGTCTCATCAATTATCGGATCACTCTGTCCCTCCAAGAGTGTCTGACCTTTTGGTTTCAGAGTCTTTATAATTTGATTTTAGTTTAATAAATGTGGAGCTCAAAGGAGAGAAATTTTGATTTCCCCTTTACTCTTCAGTTCCTTAAAATATAGTACAAATTTATGTCACGTTTACTTGTTGGATTTGGATAATAAATCCTGTGAATTTGGATTTATAATCCTAATCTAATGCTTACTAAAAAAATTTGTAAGGCCCATCACATTATTGAATTTGAAATCTAAGTTTTTATGAATTTCTAATCCAACTAAAAATAGGAGATTACAAGTCTAAATCTAAATATTTGTTGAATTTAATGTGCAAAGTAAAAAATATCCATTTCAAGTCATCACTCAAATCAATATTTTATCACTCAAATCAATATTTTATCAACGGAAGGACATTATATTAAACTTATCTAATATAACATAATCTAAATTATCTAATCCTACATAATTCAAAATTAAATATAATATTACAAATCTTAAATCTAAATTCTAAATCCAAAGCATTGTGGATGTTAGAAATCCACCGTCGATGATTCCGCCATGTGTTCATTTGAATGTCATCTGATGAACACAGGAGAAAAATGAACGTGAAGATATTTGCTTGACACCAGTGTGGTGCCTAACCTAATACACTCCGACGCTCAAGTCAGTGAAGTGAAAGAAAGGAAAAAATAGAGAATTCTGTATATAGAATTTTAATGTCATATCTCTTTGAGATTTTTTTTGCCTATATAGATAATTCAGCATTCATGTCCGAATACGAAGAGTCGTTTTTATTAATTACGAAAAATGGAGAATCTTTCATTAAATGCGGAATATGAAAGGATCATCAGTTTCATTTTTAATAAAGGCTTCATATCCATTCCTCCTATTTGTGATTTATTTTGGTCTTGAGACACTACTGTGTGTCATTTGATATTACTGTTTCTCAGTCATATTGACTAAGTCTGAGTTCGGGATTCGACCTTTCGACCTTTGTGGTTTCGGCCTCATTCCACCTCGTATGAGGTTCGGTCGAAATGTACAGTTTGGCCATATTTTAGCTCGGCGAGATTCGGCCAAAATGTGAAGCTCGGCCAAATATGAACTTCGACCAAAATATAAGTTTCGGTCATATTTTGACTTTATGCTTTTTGAACTTGTAATCAATTGTTTGAGAATCCATAATACAATTATTGGACTCTCTACAACCATCAATCCAAAAAATTAATAAACATGCTCTTAGTTTGTTCTTGAATAGTTTGTAAATTTTATATATTGAATGATTATATGATTAGCAACATAAATATTCATATAAATTAATTTTGGGAAATATATTAATATATTTGAAAATAATCCATTCATGATCTAATAATTTCTTAGCAATGTGACATATTGATGAAATAAAATTGTATACTATTCAAAGAGTAATATTATATTTAGTATAATACATCCACATTTTAATCTAACACATCTTACGTTACATGCACTATATTTAAAAACTAAAACTTCTAATATATAAGTATCTAAAATTCATTCATTATATTTCTAATTTATCACTATGCAATTAATTTTATACACAAACATGCAAGTCGCGTTGTTTGAATAATAATACTAAAATGTATAAAATATTATTTTAAACAAGTTTTTCATAATATTTATAGTAACATGACATGATTTCCATCATTAATTTTTCTTAAGGAAAAAAACATTATTTTAACTATATTCCTAAAGTATGGTTTCTGAATCACAAAAGACTTGTTTTTTATTTTCTTTGATACAATCCCAATTTTACTTTCAATACTAACAAATATATATGTTACCTTTTCTTCTTTTGAATGTGTATGTTTTGTCTCTTTAACGTGTATATATATATCTGTCTTTATTCATTAAATGGTTGGTCCATCTCTCCTTTTATCTAAATGATTTTTGAATAATGATCAAGCATTTCCCCTTCCGGTAGTAATCCCATAATTTGTGAAGTATTAGTTTGTAATCTTTTAACTCTTGCTTTCACCAATGTGTGTAGTTCGTGTTTTGAAAATGATAGCTTCTATTTTATTTTTGTATTATTTTTCTTAATCATTCGTGACTTGTATCAGTCCACTATTTTAAGTAGAAGAAGTAACTTCCCTTTTTCGTTCCTCAAGAAGATGTTATACCGCTTGAGTTTTCTCAAATATTAGATATGGTAATTGAAAGTATGATGAGATGAGAAGTGGAGTTAGGACTCAGATTTAATAGAGTCGTTGGTTCTGCTCATGTTTTTGTTTATGGTGTATTTTACATTATTGTAATATATATGCATACCTACACATGTATGAGAGAAAAAATAGTAATATCAAAATATAAAACCGCATTTGACAACTTTAAAAAATAAGAGATGAAATTAAACTATTTTAGAATCTGATAACAGAAAGAGAGACACTCACCAAAATTTTAGAAAAAACGATGGGGTAGAAAATAACACTCATACATACTATGACAGATATGAAATAGAAAGAGAGAGTCAAAATGGCTTTTGGTTTTGGAGGGAAAACTAAAAAGTGAGTTTAACCGGGAGTGAAAAAGGTTAAAATTCAAAGTAGAGTTTGTTAGGACTAAGGATTGTTCGAGTCTTGCACGAGTGTATTTATGCATGTAAGCAAAAGCTAGTTAAGCCTGCTGACCACTTCTCTTCCAATAATACCCCTGCCTTTCACTTCTATTTTAATTTGATGGTAAAATATATAAGGGTATAGTAGTAATTTAACAATACCAATTGGATTGGCGGTCATCAGATTCATCACACGGAGCTTCCTCCTACAGTTTTACTTGATCAATGATCATTAGTCAGTTTTCGAAGCAGCTTCAATTCTTCGTCGATCGAGAGTAGCATGGACATTGATAGTTGTTTTCATATCGGAGGTCAAGGTTCGTATTCATCATAATATCGCTTCCAGTACGCTTATTTTCATTCGCTCCAAGTTGTTTGTACGTACTTCTGGGTATTTTTCGGCATTCAAGGAATGATTCCATTGGGGCTGTGTTTTCGAAGATTGATCGTTTAGTTCTTTGTCCTTATGAGTTTACATTGTTGTTGATTGATTGGTTACGTGTTGTTGGATTGGTGAAGTGTGATTGAGGTAAGTTAGGAAAACAAAAACATTATTCTAATACCCAGAGCAGATAAATTGACGTAGGAGAGTATACATTGGATTGGGCACGCGTTCAGTTTATTGTAATTAATAGTAAGGAACGAAGAAATAAAGAATTTGTGGCCATTGGCAACTTTGGCAGAGATTAAATTTAGCTGATAAAGTAAACTTCGGGAAATAGCCGGCCAAAATTAGAGAAAGAGGAAGAGAAGTAGGAAGAGATAGATAGAAGATGTCGTAAGACGAGCCACTTAATTGTTTATAGAGTTTCAAGGATTCTAAATTTTATAATTGGCGTGATATCATCAAGCAGATAATTATTTTGCTAATAATTCAATTTTAACATCGAGTAATGTCTACGTATAATGGAAGCAATGGCTGAGCCTTCATTGCTTGCTTCTTGACTTTTGCTTCCCACCATAATTGATGAACTTAAGTAGTCTTTTGTCCTTAAGTGTCTGACCTGTATATTATTACAATGACAATGATCAAAGGGGCTGTCTAATAGTCGGTTATGTATTTCTCTTTTGTTTTTTTTGTAAGACTAGTGTGGATGGGAAAATCGGACTTCAGATCTTCTTTTAAGGAGAGAAAGATCACAACCAATTGGACTTTTAATCAGGCCACTTAGCTCATGTATTCTTTGTGATACTTGTGCAAAAATTGGAGTTGACTTGTGCAAATATTGGAGTTGATACTAGAAACCCGTTACACTTAGGAAGCTTTTGCTATCATATTGACTTGGAGTTGCTCTTATATAGTATTGACTAGGTACTACTTATATTTATTGACACATAATTTCATTGTCGTGATGAAATTAGTACTATCATTAATTACTGATGTTACTATCATGGTGAAAATTTGAATCACATTGGTTTACATTTCGATTTTAGATTCTCATATTGCATATTGTCACTTTGCTTGTATGCATTTTTTGTTGTTGTTGTGCGATGAAGTATTAATTCATAACAAAATCATGAGAAAAGATAAGTACAACCTGAGGTCCAAAGTTTAGTGAATGTAAGAAAAGGTTGTGCGATGAAGCTTGTTCAAAAACCTTAACTGGGAAAGATACACCTGCTTTTCTCCTTGAGAAGGCTAAGAAACAAAGTAAAAACTTTACAATGTAAACTATGAGAACCTTGGAAAATTATATGATTCCTCTCCCTCCAAATTGACCGAAAAAGAGAGTCAACAGAACAACTTCCAGAAACCAAGTTCCTGAGAGTATTAGCTCGTCCAACAAAAAGCAAAACAGATGCATGACCCAATGTATCTTGAAATCCACCCTTTTTGTTCTTTTTCTTTATAGGAAACGAAGATTATATTAAAAAAGAAAAGAAAGACAATAACAGTTTTGGGAGGATGAGAAATCCGCCAAAATCAAAGAAACAAAAAGACACCAAAACTCCACCCTTAAAAGTTTCGAAATGTATTTATGTTTACTCCAAGTTAGCTTGGCATTGTATAATATTAGATACTCTAACTAATTTTGCCTTATCAGAAGCCATTCTAAAAAAAGCAGGAAAGGGGGTCCTTACCATACATGAGAATCTGAGATCAAAGTTATGAATCTTGCTTTCTCTATGTTTCCCACATTTTTTCATAGGAATCTATTGTTCCTACATTTTCTTATAGGATTCTATTGTTCCGCATTTTTTTGCTTTCATCCTTTGTAAGTGTTTTTTAAGTTGAATGTGGATGTGGCTTCTGATCACTTGGTTTTATCTTCTATACACAACAACTTTGTCAGGCATTACTGATTCGTGACGTGGGGGATGTATGGAAAATCAGATGGTAACATCTAGCAAGTTTAACCTTGCCTCGGGTACACCTGATATACCACTACAGTCCAAAGGACAGCATGGAACCCATATAGCTGATCCACTGGACAGATCTGGCAACTTCTGTGAAAGCATGGATAGTCCAGTTCCATCATCTCTTTCAAACTTGTCAAGAAATAGTTCTGCAGTAACACAGGGTGATGTATTGAACTACTTTCAATGCCTGGATTCTGATCCAAAATTGGTGGTTGCTGATTACAAGTCTAATCGTCAAGGAGACTTAAAGCGAGATTTGAGTCTTGCTCTCAACACATTACCAGATGATTCTCCATCTAGTTCTTCAAAAGGCAAGCCACTTGAGGAAATCAAGCGTGTCAGAACTGGTGTGTATGACTGCCATATCAAGGCTAGGTAATTTATCTTTATTAGGCAGTTCTTTCTATATCTTGCATTTTTACACAGATACCATTTTCATAACAGTGTATTATTTGACAGAAAACGTGTAAAAACTCTCAATGAAACATTAACAGCATTTACCAAGTTCTTCCCAAGCGTACCGAAAAAGAAGAGATCTCGGCCAGAAGGCTTTCGTATTGGCCGGACTTGTTTGGCGTCCGCTGATCGGTTAGCTATGCGGAAAAATGTAAGCGAATTTCGAAATCATAATCATGCCATGACTAGTGGTTTTGAACTTGAGCAGCAGAAATCAGATGTATGCACCGAAAATTCTGCTCCATACAAACGCACCAGAACTTCTTTGGTGGATGAAAGGGTGTGTATCTTGAACTTTTTCTGTAGTCAACATGTGCTTTATTTGCTTCTATAGTTAACATTGCATTCTCTCTGTGTATTTTATGTTATGTGACTGACCAAAGCGAATGAAATCGCTTGATTCACGTCTGATTCTCCATTCTTTCTCATAGGCTGAAGAAGTCATCTAAGGAAACATTCTGTTTCTCTTTCTTTTTGACAATCATATAAAACTATCATGGTTGATCACATTCATATCCTTGACTTTACTACTTTACCTTTGTGCTCGCATTTTCTGTCAATTTTCCTTTTTGCAAGTGTCATCGAACTTCCATCTTCAGACTTGCAGCTGTGTTCTATATCTTAATGTGTTTCCATTCAAATCGCTGTTCATTCTTAAGCCTTGTATGCTTTGTATGTGTATGCATATAGGTATTAGTGCACATGCAATTAGACTTCAAACGAATTGTTTGTGATTTACAGTTCAAGTTCATATACAACGATCTTGTATATCGTTGCTTGTCTGGGTTTTCTTCTCGTTAATACCACTCTGTTTGGTATATTATTTTTTGCTGTATCTGTTGGTGCATCCTGTCTGGAGTCAGAGAGATGTTTAATCTTCGGAGTGGAATAATGATTATCAGGCCCATAGTTGGCATCAATACTTATTTGTTTAACCACTAATAGAAGTCTGATGTGTGTTCTGATCAATCTAGATGGATGTGCATATTAGTGCTCCTGTTGGACAATCGGGGGCTGCAGGTAGGGACCAAAGATTTGCAAATATTGGCGCAGTTCAAAGGGAGGATCAATCGTCGATTGGTGAAAAATCTAAAGTGAGAAAGAAGCGTTCGGGGGTAAAGCCAGATGTTTCTTCAAATACTTTATCAACAAAGCCCGTTGATGGCTTTCGCGAAGAAGCCAAGCAGAAATTTCAGCGGAGGTCAATTGTTAATGCACAAGCGCTGTTGAATAATGACTCCCATGGGTTCAGGTATGACTTCACAAACTGCTTTTCATTTTCCATCGTCCAGCCTAGTTAACATCTATTGAGCATGCATATATGTGGTGAGTTTGGCAATTCAAGTTGAATTTGCTACAGAATTAATTGGCCACTTTCTCATTTACAAATATATATTTGAAGCATTTATTAAAATTATTTATGCAAAGAACTCTTTGGGGATTTGTTATACATGGTTGTTATTCCCCGTTGAGAGGTTATAAAGCATGTGTTTTATAGACCACGACTTGCTAATAGGGCGGGAAAATCAGATGGTATTCCATGACAAACCAACTTGGGTGTGCGGTCATTCATACCTAGGAGTGAACTGGACAATAATTCCATTGTCGATGATAGGAAAGATCATTCTACTGGTACAGATAGGGAAAGGTTTAACTTCAAAGCAGTCATTAAGTACGCATATCATCCTCGCTACTCTATAGTCTTCTAATCACTTCCATAGCTGCTACTGCTATTCCTTGTAGGGTTCATTAATAAACTCACACTTTTAGACATTAAAGAACTGCCTTCTAATGAATTTCTTTTCCTTTTATATCTTTGATCGGTGAAACTTCATTCCCTTCATCATTATTAGACTTTTAAACTCGGCTATAAGTCGTTAAATGGACCTTACGTTTGCAATTCTTGGTGCTCTTTCTTTCTGTCTTTTCATTTTAGTTAGATGATGTATTGTACTAATTGTATCTACTGCTTAGGCCACTTGATGATTATTATTTTCCACCGCGACCTCCTTCAAGAATTAAAGTAAATGCAACGGTTCGGGGTCGACAATCAGGTTCTAGAAATGCACCTAAAATGTCCCCAACCGTACCTAATGAGTGGGAGCTTTCTCATTGTACGAATATGCTGTCTGATGTTGCTGGAGCAAACAATCGGAAATGCACAGCAGTGATGCAGTCTACATCTCCAGTTTCCTGGGCATGCCAGAGGCCACATAAGACTTCTCGTGTTGCAAGAAGAAAAAATTTGGTTCCAATTGTTTCGAATGATGACGATACTCCTTTGGATAGTGTTTCTGATGTTGTGGGCTCTGATTCTGGATTGGGATTTTCTAGAAGTTTGTCTCTGTCTGGCAGCTCTCCTCAGCAAGTTAAACTAAAAGGTGATACCTTGTCTTCTTCTGCCCCATCTGAAAGTGAGGAGTCAGGGGCTGCTGATATCAAATCCAGGGATAAGGCCAGAAAGTCAGCGGATTTAGATTATAAAGCTAGACAGTCTGCTCAAAAGGTATCCACACTAGCAGTTCCGTCGAGAAAGAATAAGTTGATCAGCGGGAAGGAGCTTGGAGCTGGAATTCAGAGACAAAGAAGGAATGGTCGTGCTATTACTTCCACAAGGTCTCTCATGCCAATGAGAGTTGCGGAGATTGGCAATGTTAGAACTGCAAAGCATGCAAAGCAGCTAAGACGTGTCGGAGTTGAATTTAAAAAAACAGAAAGGTTAAACATTTTCCAGCTATTTATAATTAGGGTGTCTATAGATTCTTTTTGTGGTCTGATATTTGAAAATCTCATTGTCAATTCTTTACACAGCAAGGTGGGTCGTCCACCTACTAGGAAACTTTCTGACCGTAAGGCATATGCACGTCCAAAGCATGCAGAAACCAATGCAGAGGCTGATTTTTTTGGTAATTATTTCTACTAAGTTTATCAATCCTCAAGTTTTTCTCTCTTTTCTCCCAGACTTCATCTTTTTGTATTCAATTTGGCTAGCTGCGTCAGATGATGGTCACACAGAGCTGGTGGCCGCTGCAAATGCTGTCATTAATCCTTGTATTGTTCTCTCGTATTTTTCTGTAGTCTCTAATTGTCTATACGACAAATATATTTTATTTTTTATCAGACAAACTAATCAGATTATCTTTATAGGTAGAGCTTTTTCCAACTCATTTTGGAGCATGATGGAGCCTTATTTCGGTTTTGTATCAGACGCTGATATTACTTACGTAAAGCAACAAGTAATTCCCTACTTCGGAAGTAACACATATTTTATCAGATCATTTATTATTGTTTGTGAAGTGTGTCTTTTATTGAGTCAAAATTGTAGGATGAATAATTTGCTGGGTTTTTTAAACTGTTGATAGTACTGTAAATAAAAGTCAATTGGCAGAAGACTTCTATTTCATTAAGACATGACTTGACTAATTAGACCTACCAGTGCAGCATGGTTTTTCATTTGAGCCTGTCAGTTGGAAGACCTGCCAAGACTAAATATCAAATGATGATCCCAGTTGTGTTGCAATTTGTTCTTGTAGCATATAGATTTTTGAAATGAAATTGCTGATATTTGGGAAATCAATTATGAATGTGAATGAGAATTGCTGGATCCCTTCAATTAAACAGTACGAATTGTCCTAACTTTCTTGTTTAATTGTCAGGGAGATCCCCAGTGTACTGTTCCATTAACAACCACAGGTCCATGTAACATGGATGGTTGCTTGATGATTGACAATGAACTGGGACTTATTGAAGATGAAGCAAAAAGTCTTAAGATTCCCCCAAAACAATTACCGCAGGATTCAGAGTGTGATAAAATTGTTCCTCTTTGTCAGAGACTCTTAGCGGCATTAATTCCAGAGGACATTTTTAGCAGTGGAAATGAAGAGCTCGATTCAAGCTTGGATCAACAAATGCTATTTAACCTTCAGTCTGCTAAAGCGACAGCTTTGGGAACCGATAATATCAATAAAGGACCTGATCAGGGTGATCCTGAATGTGATAGAGTTGTCTCCCCTGGAAAATTGATGAAGTTAGCCTTCCCTCGTCATTCGACAAATAGTTCGGTATTGGAGCAGGAATTGATGGCTATAGTGGCATGTTCAGAGTTTCAGTATGATGAGATGCAGATAAATGAAAAGCTTCTTTTGGAGATCCAAAGCATTGGAATTTTCCCAGATCTAGTGGTAGGTTTACATTCAGTCCATAAAGCTCTTGTGTGAATATTGTTTCTCTCTCGCGAGAAAAAAAGGAGATAAGATAGACAAAAGAACCTTTATTGGAGGGTGGGTATTTTATCAAGTAGCTGATGATAGTCAGAAACAGTTATATGTTTTGAATATACACAATAAAGTATCGGGAAGTATCTGATCCTCTTTCTACTCAATTTTTTCTTTGTCCTTCCGGGTGGGCTAGAAGAATTGGACTCTTAGGAGTACATATATTTTATTGGAGATGCTTGAATATTTCTCATTATGCCGTTTTATCCTAAGTTTAGGGCTTCATAATAAGTTGCCTGTTCTTTTTCAGCCTGACATTCCACAGATGAAGGATGAAGTGAGTGATGAGATTAGTGAACTGGAGGGGAGGCATCATAGAGAGGTATTTCCCTCAAGTTAAATCTCCCTTTCTTTCCCCATTGTACATTATTGCCGTTAGATTAGCATGACCATTTAGAGAAATGATGTTGATTCTGGTTTTAATAGAGCCACTCAACAGAGTTCGACGGTCAGGTTCTGTTGTCGATGAATATGAGGTTCCGACTTTGACTAATGGTTGAGTAATTGATGCAATAGGTTTTGAAAAAGAGAAGTTTGCTGGATAAATTGTTCAAGTCAGCCTCAGTAGCCAAAATAAATCAAGAAAAGTAAGTATTATTCTTTGGCCTCCAATAGTATTCTTTTCACTTACTGACCAAAAAAGAGTTTTTTTTTTCTTTCACTTAACCTTGTACATATCAAAAGTGTTTGAATGATATGTTATTTTCCGGTTGCAGGGAATTTGAAAGACTTGCAATTGATAAACTTGTCGAGATGGCTTATGAAACATACATGGTAACTTATCTCTCAATGGCCAAACTAGTTCTCCTTTTTCTATTCCTCCTATTTGGGTACATGTTCTGGTCTTGGTATGTGACCTTATTTAGTCAAAATACAAAATTTGAGGACTCTAATGCACCATTACTGCTAGCTGAAATGTTAAATTGATGGAGGACGGTCCGGTAAAATAAGGAAAAACCGTCTTAATCAGTCCTGGTGAGACGAACTCTCTCTCTCTGCACCTCTCTCTCATAAACAACATGGAAGTATCACTGAGAGACACGGTTGACAATTTTTCTTTCCATGGATAATTTAAAGAAAATTTTCAAAAACAGAAACATGAAAGGGATAACTACATTTTATCTACCACAGAGACCCAATGAGAACTATAATGTTTCATGTTCTCATCAGTAACAAAAAAAACGCGTAGATTTCATACAATTGATTTTTTCATTTCTTTATATATATCTTTTGCTCTTCTCGCTGTTATTTCTCAGTGATTTATTGTATCATCTTCCTAAGCGTTGCTGTATTTGTTACTGATTTCAATTTATAGATGGGTGAACGTAAGTTTTATTTTACAGACTCGTAAAGTTCCCAATGCCGCTACTGGGAAGAGTTCCGGAGGCAAAATGACCAAGCAAGCTGCTTTAGCATTTGTTAGAAGAACCTTGGATCGATGTCATATATTTGAAAACACAGGCACAAGCTGCTTCAGTGAGGCTTTATATAGGGATATGTGTGTTTCCTGGTCCAACAATCCCAATACTAAAGAACAAGCAGATCTCTTGGAACCCAAGAAACAGTATGCCTCCATCCATCCCTTGGAAGGTAGAGTTTCAGGTATTACTTTTAGTATCTTCTAGATACTTTGGAAATCCTTTTTATGTTGTATTCAGCTTTGTCAGTAGATCTAATTCTTGGCAACCAAATTGGTGAAGTTCTTAGTGGCCATAATCTGCAGATTCAAAGTTGTTTATTCGATATATTTTACTATATCCTTATGGGTAATTCTTTCCTGATTTTGTTTGATAGAATGTCATTCGTTAATCAATCTTTAATATTTTATGCAGCTTGCAATGGTTCGAAGAACCATCGTTCACAATTTAATCATAATGCTGAAAACCAAGATATTAATACTTGCCGTGTGCTTCAACCTGAATCTGAAAGAACTGCAGGCAAAGTTTCAGGTATTACTTTTAGTGTCTTCTAGATATTTGGAAATCCTGTTTATACTGTAATTACTTTTGTCAGTAGATCTATTTCTTGGCTACCAATTTGGTGAAGTTCTTAGTGGCTTTCATTAGTCTGCAGGTTCAAAATTGTTTATTCGATATAATTTACCATATCCTTATGGGTGATTAGTTCCTGATTTTGTTTAATAGAATTTCATTTGTTAATCAATCTTTAATATTTTCTGCAGCTTGCATTGGTTCAAAGAGAAGTCCTTCACAAGTTAGTCATAATTCTGAAAACCAAGATATTAATGCTCGCCATGTGCTTCAACCTGAATCTGAAAGAACTGCAGGCAAAGTTTCAGGTATTACTTTTAGTATCTTCTAGATATTTTCTGGACATGCTGTTTATATTGTTATTACTTTGTCAGTAGATCTAATTGTTGGCGACCGATTCGGTGAAGTTCTTAGTGTCTTTCAGAGTCTGCAGATTCAAAATTGTTTATTCGATATATTTTACTATATCCTTATGGGTAATTCTTTCCTGATTTTGTTTAATAGAAATTCATTTGTTAATCCATCTTTAATATTTTCTGCAGCTTGCAATGGTTCGAAGAGCAGTCGTTCACAATTTAGTCATAATGCTGAAAACCAAGATATTAATGCTAGCCATGTGCTTCAACCTGAATCTGAAAGAACTGCTGGCAAAGTTTCAGGTTTTACTTTTAGTATCTTCTATATGTTTTAGAAATCCCGTTTATATTATAATTACCTTTGTCAGTAGATCTAATTCTTGGCTACCAATTTGGTGAAGTTAGTGGCTTTCATAGTCTGCAGATTCTAAATTGTTTATTCGATATATTGTACTATATCTTATGGGTAATTCTTTCCAGGTTTTGTTTAATAGAAGATCAATTGTTAATCAATCTTTAATATTTTCTGCAGCTTGCAATGGTTCGAAGAAAAATCGTTCAAAATTTAGTCATAATGCTGAAAACCAAGATATTAATGCTAGCCATGTGCTTCAACCTGAATCTGAAAGAACTGCTGGCAAAGTTTCAGGTATTACTTTTAGTATCTTCTAGATATTTTGGAAATCCTGTTTATACTGTAATTACTTTTGTCAGTAGATCTAATTCATGGCACCAATTTGGAGAAGTTAGTGGCTTACATAGTCTGCAGATTCTAAATTGTTTATTCCATATATTGTACTATATCCTCATGTGTAATTCTTTCCTGGTTTTGGTTAATAGAAGATCATTTGTTAATCAATCTTTAATATTTTCTGCAGCTTGCAATGGTTCGAAGAGAAGTCGTTCAAAATTTAGTCATAATGCTGAAAACCAAGATATTAATGCGAGCCATGTGCTTCAACCTGAATCTGAAAGAACTGCTGGCAAAGTTTTAGGTATTACTTTTAGTATCTTCTAGATATTTTGGAAACCCTGTTTATATTGTAATTACTTTTGTCAGTAGATCTAATTCATGGCGACCAATTTGGAGAAGTTAGTGGCTTACATAGTCTGCAGATTCTAAATTGTTAATTCCATATATTGTACTATATCCTCATGTGTAATTCTTTCCTGGTTTTGGTTAATAGAAGATCATTTGTTAATCAATCTTTAATATTTTCTGCAGCTTGCAAGGGTTCGAGGAGGAGACGTTCAAAATTTAGTCATAATGCTGAAAACCAAGATACTAATGCTAGCCATGTGCTTCAACCTGAATCTGAAAGGACTGCAGGCAAAATTTCAGGTAGTACTTTTAGTATCTTCTAGATATTTTGGAAATCCTGTTTATATTGTAATTACTTCTGTCAGTAGATCTAATTCATGGCGACCAATTTGGAGAAGTTAGTGGCTTACATATTCTGCAGATTCTAAATTGTTTATTCCATATATTGTACTATATCCTTGTGTAATTCTTTCCTGGTTTTGGTTAATAGAAGATCATTTGTTAATCAGTCTTTAATATTTTCTGCAGCTTGCATGGGTCCAAAGAAAAGACGTTCAAAATTTAGTCATAATGCTGAAAACCAAGATACTAATGCTAGCCATGTGCTTCAACCTGAATCTGGAAGAACTGCAGGCAAAGAAAATGCATGGTTAAACATGGTTAAGAGGAGACAATCGTTGCTTGACGACCTTAAAACCTATTGGTCAGGCAATGGAGAAGTAAAGAGGAGTGAGAGGGACAAAGATGACGGGAGACACAACAGAGAGAGATTATCTAGAAATGGAACAACTGAAAATGGACAACCAGCATTCTCTAGTGTCAAGGGGGAAAGAAAAACTAAAATAAAGCCTAAGCAGAGAAACGCTCAGCTCTCTGTCTCTGCCAATGGCCGTCTTGGGGAGGTTAAAGCACAACCAAAAGTAATACAGCCTTCTACATCAAAGTCAAGTGAGAAGAATTCTAGCAAGGATGATGCTAAGGAAAAGGATGAGTCTGCCTCTGGTTTGCTCGATGACCCTCAGTCTTTTGATTTGTCCCATCTTCCGCTACCAACAACTGATGAGTTATGTGTGCCCGGTGATTTTGGTGGCCAAGGGCAGGATCTGGGTTCATGGTTGAACATCGATGATGATGGTTTACAAGAAGATGACTTCATGGGGCTTGAGATTCCAATGGATGACCTTTCAGACTTGCACATGATACTTTGAAGTTGCTTTTTCTCCAATCTTGCTCACTACTGCTGTGAATAAAAGAAAGAAACATACCAACAAAAGAAGATCCCTGACAACAAGGAATGATGGGCCACTGTCATACTCATTAGCTAGGATCAACAGTTAGGTCAGTTGATTCTTTTGATATTTTTTTGTAATTATGATTCTTCTGATGAATATGGAATCTTTTAGGATTTACCATTAAGTTGGTGGCTTTGACCTAGGGATCTTTTTATTATTATTTTTTGTTGATAGTTATGGGTGTCAGGGCTAGCCATGACTACCATTTGAAGTAAATAGGTATTTTAGCATCTAGAGATTATATCTTAGATTGCTTAGCTTTTAGAAATAAGAGATACTATCTCATGTAAGTACATTTTTATTGACAATAAATTCAATTTTCAATTGAAGTAATCTAATTATGGATATAGAAAACTTTCCTCCCAATTCTCTATGGAACTTGACTTTTGTCGATATTCTTCTACCAACTGCTCAGTTGAAGTTGTTGCAGATTCTGTAGTTCATGTAAGGCTGTCTTGTTTGTGTAAATTGATCTTCAGTTTATTATTAATTTTGCAGATTGATTTGTATGCCACTAGACGAAAACCCCTCAATTGCGACAGTTATACGACGACGGTTTGAGCAACCGTCGCTAATTGTTGAACAAGGAGGATAATTTGCGACGATTTAGTTAACCGTCGCAATTAGTTGTATTTTACCGACAATTTTAAATTAACCATCACAACATGTCACATATTGCAACGGTTTTGCCCAACCGTCATAATTAATTATATTTTCCATTTTCATATTGTGATGGTTTAGGAGAACCGTCACAATTAATTATTAATATTGTGACGGTTCATGTTGACCGTCACAATTAATTGCGAAATTGTGACGGTTTATGAAAACCGTCGCAAATGTATTTGAGAGGTTACTTAATTTTTTTACTTTTTTTAATCCATATTGCGATGGTTTTAATGAACCGTTGGGAAAACCGTCGCAAAAAGAAACCCTAAATTAACCCCTTCGCGTGTCTTCTTCCTCATTTCCCCTGTTTTCCTCCCAGTAGCTCAACAGGCGCGATTCTCCCCCATTTTCGAACGGCGATCTTAGCCCCGTGCTCCTCGTCGTTGCTCAACCCGGGTACGATTGTTCTTCTCCCCATTGACCAGCCGCGGTAGGTTCCTTCTTCTCTATTAATTTTCTTGATTTCTAGTATTCTTTTTATGATTTTTCATTTTCATATTGCGACGGTTTAGGAGAACCGTCGCAATTAATTATTAATATTGCGACGGTTCATGTTAACCGTCACAATTAATTGTGAAATTGCGGCGGTTTATGAAAACCGTCGCAAATGTCTTTGAGGGGTTACTTAATTTTTTTACTTTTTTTAATCCCTATTGCGACGGTTTTAATGAACCGTTGGGAAAACCGTCACAAAAAGAAACCCAAAATTAACCCCTTCACGCGTCTTCTTCCCCATTTCCCCTGTTTTCCCCGTAGTAGATCAACATGCGCGATTCTCCCCCATTTTTTAACGGCGATCTCAGCCCCGTGCTCCTCGTCATTGCCTAACCCGGGTACGGTGGTTCTTATCTCCATTGATCAGCCGCGGTAGGTTCCTTCTTCTCCATTTTTTTTCTTGATTTCTAGTATACTTTTTATGATTTTTCATTTTTTTAGCTTTGCATTTTTATAATTTTCTTGATTTCTAGTATTCTTTTTTAGGATGATTGTATTTGTTGCCCTTACTAACAGATTAAGTGTTTGTGAAAAAATTTCTAGATGTTTGATAGAAAAAATTTCTAGATTTGAAAAATTATGGTTTTGGGTATTGGGTATGGAAGCGTCTGTGTAATTAAGGCAACTACCTTAATGTAATCTAACCTTATAATTAAGTAATAGAAAGCCATCATGAGAAAGACAATGTTAGTATATAAGGATATATTTTCATTCTTTTAGTTTCTAGCTAGGGTTGGTCATTCATTGTTTGCCCACATGACTTAGCTATTATCAATTGAGCTAGAATCTCAATGTGCACGAGTAGCTCAGTTGGATGCTCAATGCGCACGGGTACCTCAGTTAGAGGCTGAATGTTCAGAGATGCGTGAAAAATATGATCAGGTGCAGACTGAATGTTCAGAGATACGCTCTCAGCTAAACTTAATTATGAAGTTTATGCAAGACTCTCGTAAAGACTAGGGTAACCTTTTGTTGTTTAATGTTATTTAATAGTGTTGGAATATTGTCTCACATCGCCTATACTTGCACATTCTGTGCTAGTTATAGGATTCTAATACCCCTCTCCTTAACACCTAGGTTTTAAGAAAGTGATCGGGCTGGACTTTTCAACTTGGTATCAGAGCTTGGTTGGGCCTTTGTTTGTGCCGCTTTAGTTCGGTTCTTTGTTCGCTTAGTTCGGATTGTTTGGTATGCTAGTTAGTTTGGCTATTGTCCTGTGGTCCAGGAGGATGTGTTGGAATATTGTCCCGCATCGCCCAGACTTGCCCATTTCTGTGCTAGTTATAAGGTTTTAGTACCCCTCTCCATAACACCTATGTTTTAAGAAGTGATCGGACTGGGCTTTTCAACTAATAGTACTTCTGAAATATTTTTTTATTTCAAACTCTCATACTTTGAACTCATTAAATAATTTGTATTGATAATCTATTATAGTTTTGGATACTAATTAATGCTTTAATGTTTTATAATTATGCGCTCTGTAAATATATAGAATGATACTGCTCTGATTATTGTGGAAATATATATCCTATTAAAATTGTGTTAATATGCAAGAATTTTTTGGAATTAGTAGAAATAGGAAGGAGCATGTGAAATCAGTATTTTTTACGACGGGGCATAAACCGTTGCAAAAATTGGACTAGGACAAATTCACTATGGTTCTATAACCGTCGCAATAAGACTACCTATTTTGCGATGGTTTTATAACCGTCGTTATATATACAATTTGCGACGATTCTAAAAACTGTCGCGATATATTTTATTCAACGACAGTTGCAAACCGTCGTCAATTATCAAAATAACCGTCGCTTTAGAGTCTTTGTCGCGACGTTCCTCTGACGGCTGTCAAAACCGTCGGTGATTTAATTCTGACGGTGACGATCTCGACGATTCTCCAACCTTCGCCGTATCGATTCTGACAGTTAACAACCGTCACCGTTGACATATTTTCAGTGAAGTGTGTAGTCTTTATCTTAAACAAATGTGCATTCTTCTTGAGTTTGTGATCTTTGTTTTTTGAGGACTAGGCACAAGTAGCTCGAGTTAAAGAGAGAGAGGTTTAATCCGATATATTTAGTCGAGAAAGTATGAACTATTAAAGTTTTAGTTGTCCATTTATACAAACTAGTAAAATGTTATGCGTTGTACACATGATCGAGAACATTGAATCTTTTAGTTTTTTTCTTCACACGTTTAAGGTCATAGTCCTTCCAAGTAAGTAGGAAAGAAAGATCTAGCATTAAGTTTTATATACACACTTTATTGAAATTGTGAACACATAGATTTAACTTTCAATTGGTGAATCAATTTTAATTGAATTTTATGTTATCATCTTATTCAATGAGTTGACTAATTAATATCAATATGAGAGGAACATATGACATTTTATGATTTTTGTACCTCTCACAACTTTAAATTATGAATAATTAAAATTTATTTATTTTAACAACGTCGATGCATTGTAGAATCACTAAAAACATAATGAAGTTTGCATTGTTTTATTAATGAGCATCCTTTCGTAAACATATTTTATTATTGTTAGTCGTGGAGATTTGGAAATAAAAAACTTCACTGATCTTTTTTTCTTTCAAGGATATGTTCATGAGTCTTAATAAACCATTTATAAGAAAATTCGATGTGTATTTGACATTGATAATTAATCTACATTTAAGAAATATTGATACTATTAGTAATTCATAATTGATTGTTCTTTGAATATCATGATATTAAATATACAATTGAAAAACCAATAATCAATTACTATATAGAGTATAAAAGGTCGTTTAGGAATTAACAAATAATAAGTGAATAATATTATCTAAAAATGATTTTCATTTGCTTGTCACATTTTTAATATATTGTAGATGATATCCTATTCTAGATGAGAGTAGAGTTAAATCATCCATTGGATCTCAAAATAAATAAGTGAAAACTCCTAACATCTATCCACTAATTTTCTTAAATGACAAGGTCACTCTTTTAAAAAATGACACTTATATATACTTCATTTGAAAATATTAGTTTTTCTATAAAAGTACAAAAATACTATTAATCTGTAATCTAAAAATAATTTTAGAATCTGAAAATTGGTTTTAAAATAAGAGAAGAGGGTGATTTAAAGTTTGAAAAGGGCTTACGGTTAGTATAGAAATTCATTTTACCAGCGTTAGAATAAGTATAAGAAACTCTCCTAAAACCCTAATTTCGCAAGCCTCCGCCATGGCCTCTTATTTGGCCACAGCCTCGTCACCTTCTTCTTCCTCTTCTCTCTTCCATTTCAAATCCCCTTCTCTCCCCCCACCAAAATCTTCCCCATTTTCTTCTCTCCGTTTTGGGCTCTCATTTTCCCTCATTTCTAACTCTATCCCTCCTCGCCTTACGATTTCATCTTACTCTGCTCCAAATCCAAATGATGGTCAGACGCAGAGCCAGATTCGGAGTCACTGTCACCCGATTGTTCGCAGCCTTAAAAGCTGTGCTAAGGCTGCATTTCTCATCGCCGCCACCACCTCCATGGTCGGACACTTTCCTCATTCTCAGCCGAGACCGGCCTTAGCTGAACAAACTCAGATTTTCGATGAAGAGAAGCAAAAATCTCAAAACCAGGAAGAGCATGAAAAACCTCAGTACCAGGAAGAGCAGTCGTCGCCTTTATCCGAGCTTCTTGAATCCAATTCAGAAGCCGTCGAATCGTTGAAATCGCTTTTGCAGCAAAAGCTTGAAAATGGAGAGGATGAAGAATCCCTAAAAATCTTGAAACGCTTGGTCTCGGCACAGCCGTCTGTGACCGAGTGGAAGTTCCTCATGGCCAGATTACTGGGCGAAATGGGAGACACAGAAGGTGCTCGGAACGTTTTCGAAGAGATTTTGGCTGTGAATCCACTGTCATTCGAAGCGTTGTTCGAAAACGCATTGCTAATGGATCGTTGTGGGGAAGGGGAGATGGTGATTAAGCGATTAGAGGAAGCTCTAAGTATTGCAGAGGCCGAAAACAAAGCAAAGGAGGCTCGAGATGTGAAATTGATAATGGCGCAAATACAATTCTTACAGAAGAAAGTGGAGGAGGCATTGAATAGTTATCAAGAATTGGTGAAGGAAGATCCCAATGATTTTAGGCCATATTTTTGTCAGGGGATGATTTACAGCTTACTTGATAGAAATTCAGAGGCGAAAGAGCAATTTGCAAAGTACAAACAGCTCTCCCCAAAGAAGTTGGATGTTGACGGCTACTTAAGGACGCCATTATCACGAATGAAGCTATTTGGATCGGATGGATGATAACTAATTCCAGAGCTTATTTTGATGTAGAAACTTCAAGATATGAGTATTGATCGAACAAAACAATAAATGATGGGGGAAATGGGTTATGCCATTCATTATTACATCCGAAATTTTCCATTTCATTCAGTGTTGCTCTTCTACCTTTTCAATTTTGTTATTACTGAACTTTCTTCTACCTTTTCAATTTTGGTGTTACTGAACTGTAACGTGTAACCGATACTCCTTTTGAAATTGAAAGAAATTTAACAATAAATTTAAAAGAAATCAACTCCACCAATCTTTATTTGATTTTGATATACGATATATTTCCAATTAGAGATATGAGATAAGACCATGAGAAAAAGGATAGAAAATCAGAAAAAAAAATATAGATGAAAGAAAAAATGATATATATATATATATTAATACATAGTAAACCGATTCTTACTTTTTTTCTTCTTATATTCCAAACTCTTTGAATAACAAAAATATTATCTTTCACAATTTTCTTTATTTATTATTATGAAGATGAAGATCCAAACATAACTTCAAACTTATACATGGTATTAACTCTGCATAGCTACTATTATGCAACATATTGGGTTCAGAATTAGTAATTCATTGCATCAAATTAAAAGCTCGAGGCTTAACCGGTGATTACATGACAGTTGCGAAACTTCTCAAAATTTCAGCTGCATCCAAAACCAACCGATCTCCGATCATTGCCCAGATTTTTACATTATAAACGCATCAACTACTTCATTTACAAATACTGCACAGATTCCAATATATCAATATATAACAAGATATCATTAAGGGCGGCCAGTAAAACTGAGTTATTTCTTCTTTCCTTTCCGTTTCTTACTCTTCCGGGGCTTCCTTTTCCCTTTGTTACCGGTTCTTTGGTTGTTACTTTGGGTCTCAGAAGCAACGACTGTCTTAGCTTCTTCAACCTTGGAATTGTCCACAGGATCTCTCTCAACATTACTAGTTCTTTCTTCATCAGCATCCGCAGCTGGAGGAATTGACGAACCCGATGCATCGCCATCTATGGTTGTTTCTTTTCCTCCAAGTAACTGACTTATGAGAGGGTCCAGTTTTGTCCTTTTTGACAGTAAGCTCTTGGAAAGTTGTTCAATTGTCACTTCTTGGTTGCTGAGGGAGTTGAAGAGGAATTAAAGTTAAGTTAATATAACGAAAATATGATATCAATATCAACCTGCAAAACTCAGATAGTAAAATGTGTGTTGTGTGAGAGAGAGAAAGAGCAGCAAAACTCAGATAATAAAAAAGACAGAGAGAGATGGTTTCCACAAGCAGGTAAAACTCAGAATGAGAGAGAGTGTTTCCATATCAAGCAGCAAAACTCAGATAATAAAAGAGAGACAAAGCAGTTGATCTACAAATTAACCTCAGTTGAAAAGCCCAGTTCGATCACTTCTTAAAACTTAGGTGTTAAAGAGAGAGGTATTAGAGCCTTATAACTAGCACATGCTGAGCAAGTTTAGACGATATGGGATAACATTCCAACACACCCTCCTGGACCACAACACAGTAACCGAACTAAGCAGCATACCAAACAATCCGAACTAAGCGGATAAAGAACCGAACTAAAACGGTACAAACAAAGACCCAACCAAGCTCTGATATCAAGTTGAAAAACCCAGCATGATCACTCTTTAAAACCTAGGTGTTAAGGAGAGGGATACTAGAATCTTATAATTAACACAGACTGAGCAAATCTAGGTGATATGGGATAACATTCCAACAACCTCAAGTCCAAAGCAGCAGAAAGTTGCTTCAATTCATCAAGCATGAAAGAAAAATCCTCCAATAACAGTCTATCTTCGTGCTCCGAAGGGATGTCTTGAAAGTGTGTGGTTATTGCTGAAGTTAAAAGCTTGATATACATCTCTACATCCATCTGAAAAATACAAGATAAGAAAAAACATGTGCTTGCTCAACTCAACAAGTCAAGTTATATGTCAACTGAGCTTTATACGACAAGTAGAACTCAACATACCTTGATTGTTTCTGATGCATTTGAGGGAGTCCTAGTCTGATCACCTTCATTCTCCACCACCCTCTTTAGAGTTTCGACTACTCCCCATAATTCATCACAAGTGACCATAATTCTATTATTCTTTAACTCAACATTCAAGTCTTTGCTAATTGCAGTAGAAGATGATGGAACCTTTGATGTCTCTCTGGGTTCATAATCATTCGAAGAAACCTTTGTTACAGCTTCCACTTCATCAATCTTCGGAAATAGAGCTTTTAAAATGTCATCTATGCCACGTTCAACTTTCATGTCAACAAAAATTGCATCTGGACAATAAAGTTGGGGGAGACTTTCCCCTAGTTTCACAATAACCATTGGATTCTCAACCTTTTTAAAAAATTCTGCAAGAAATTTTATGTCTACAGGTGGAAAATTAGGCTTTCTTCTTCTGCGAAGGGTATTAACGAATTTCGCTGGTAGATTCCCAATGATGTAGTCCTTTCCCACCAAATCATAGAGTAAGTCCAAACACATTCCGAAATTCACATGAAGCAAACACACAAGAAGAACGAGTCTTAGCACAAGCCCAGGGTAATATTCCTTCACATTGATACCAGATTTTTCGATCCATAGAATCATAACATCCTGATCATAAAGGCATCGTCTAATAACATCGACCCAAAACCAGAGTATCGATCTGAAAGAAAGCTGGATATCAGAAACTAAACTTGGATTCTTGTTCGTGTCCCATTGCTGGTTGGTGAGCCATTCAACAAAAGAGGACTTCGTAGTGACAAAGTAACCTTGTAACGAGCAAACAGAAATCAAAAGCCTCTCGATTAGATAAAAGAAACAGAAGGGTGATATATAATCATATTCTTTTATCCAATTGGCGTTATATGTGTCCACTGTAGCTTCATGGAACTTCCACAAAAGATGCACCTCTTTAGAAGAACCACTGATTTGAACAGGATGATCTTGAAACTCTGATCCTACATTCGGACTGAGACATTTAATGAACACCTTCCACGGTTCGTTGTCACCCAGCCATTTCACAATATTTTCAAATAGTTTGACATCTAGTTGAACAGAGCCAAGAACTGTCATCACAACCCTTCCAATTTGTCCATATGTAGGCTGCTTGTTTTTTGAGCTTATGATATGAACTATGGCTTTACGCAGTAAATCACGAGCAACGTCTGTACGTCTGAGAGAAATCATATTCACATTCGATGATATCCGCCAGTCAAGAGGAAACACAAAACTGAAGAAATGTTCAGTTGCCCTTTCAACATAATCGTTCAATATCTTCTTAACGCGATACTTACAGTCCAGATGTTTAGCCTCCAAAAGAAATTTTGCGATTTCAAAGATATGGATCTGAGCTGCACTACGACAGTACACTGATAATGAATTATTGGTTATGATGAACTTATATAGGAGGTCAAGCTTCTCTAAAACATTCAAACCAACTGTGAGTAATTCTGAAGACCAATAACTAGAAGCAGAGGAAATAAATTGGCTCACGTCTAGAGAAACCATCTTCCCATGAGTACGGATAAACTTTCTGGCTTCTTTAACCCACTCAGCATCAGTAATAAGCAAAGAATAAATGACTTTCTGATAATGAACTTGCCTCCGAACGCCAAAGAAACTTAAACAGAAGTCATCATATTCATCAGCGTCGTGCGTTTTGAGACATCCAAGAGATTCGAATATTTTGAAAACTTGACCACTCCAGCGATTCCAAAAGCAAACCATCGTTTCTACGGAATACTTATTTTGACAAATCGTTTCTTTCGAACGCTTGGACAGATCAGAGACAAATTTGTCTTCCCAAGTATACTTTGATGCGTTCAAATGAAAATGAAAATCCAGTAACTTTCGAACCGATAACATTTCACCCCTAACACTCTCAAATTTCTGAGAACTGGACAAATATTCTTTCATCATGATCAATTCTCTCTTCTCATTAGACAGAATATCAGCCTCTGTGCAAACATATTCAAAGAAATCATTTGAATGGTTTTTGGCGAAAGATTTGGCTTTACTCAAAAGTTCCTCCTTCTGTTTAAAGTTCTTCAAGGGCCATCCTTTGCTTCCTGATGACCAAAGAGAAAAGGCGAGCACATAATGGAGGATCAGCGTGCATGCTTCTTTGTGTTTCCCAGCCATCCCAAGAAGATCAACCTCACGCAAGATATCCCCTTTTAAGTTTGCAATTTCTGCAGCCTCCGAAAAGTTTCCTAATTCTTCTTCTAAAAGAAGAAGCTCATCGAGACAATCTAAGGATTTCAAAAAATTACGCATCAGAATGGTCGAATGAAAAGCTTTAACAAATCTCATCATAGATCTGTTATCTGCACAATTGTGATAATGACGAGCACAACTTTCAAGGAACTCCTGTTCGATTTTCTCTACGTCTTTGTATCCTTTAATTACAACACCATCTGAAGGGGCATTATCTTTCCAATACTGGATGTATCGCAAACCCATGTCAAATAACTTTCCTCTGGAACAAACGTTCAAACACTCAGAGAAGAAGTTGCCCCTGGCATAAACATCAGCAGCAAGTTCATAACAATCAGCAAGAGAGAAACATTCCCCTGCTTTATACAGTTCAGATACTCCACACTTTTCCACATAAATCCTTCCTGCAGCAGCATACAAATGTTTATCCTTTTGTCATACGGCGGTAAATCTAGAAAAAAAAAACTAAAACATGAATGAATTCAATCATATTGTACATGAGGACCAAGATATTTTAGCAAAGCAAAGACAACTATAACTAGGCTCCGCATAGCACAACAGGGGAAAAGGTGCAAACACATCAACGTAAACTTTAACATGGCACAAGAACGAGACAAACTTTACCCAAAGTAGAACAATTTGCAATTGATGAAATTCAACCAAGATTAGAAATTCATGAAAATTGAAGAAGTAATAGACAAGGTAATCTGTGCCGAAAAGACAGGAAAAAGTATAATCCATAAAAGGGTAAAAGTGAAACTTCCCCAGTTCTGCACCAGAGCCTGATACAAGATGCAATTTTCATAATCAGTTCATAAAAAATCCAGTTCATACCAGCTTTTTCAAATTCGCCAAGTTCGAAAAAACATTGGGCTGCAAAATCACCCTTTCCTATAGACTCAAATATTAATGCTGCTTCCCTAAGAATAACATTAGCCTTTTCAGGATTAACACTGCGCATACGGTCAGCGATTGCTTTATGACCACATGCCATGGACCTTCTTTCCCAATACAAATCTCCAGCTCTTTCAAAACACATTGTTGCCATTTCATAGTTATGCTCATGATACAGCTGTGAGAAAGCATAATATTAGATTTATCATTTATATATGAAAAACATGTTACTCTGGTAACAAAAGAAAAGATCATAAGATTTAGGAATAGAAGTAAAAAGAGAAACATAAGTGAGAAAAATATGAGGTTGCTGTAAATTAGAAACAGAACGGAACCTCAACGATATTCTAGGCGATAACTTGGGTGGGTGGAGGTCAACAAATCAATTACAAATATAAAGCAAAGCAACAAAAACGTAATCTCAACAATATTAGCATGGTTTTTCAGATGCAACAAGCTGAGAAGAATCCAGTGGCAACCATATAACGTAGCTAACTATTATAGTTACTTGTTTTCGTCATTAGTTCAAGTACATACCTTAATGCCACGGGACTTCCACTCCTCTTGGCTGCTTGCAACTTGCATGGTACATGCAAGTGAATCATCCAACTCTCGAACTTGGACGACACACTTTTTCTTCCAATAGTCAAACATTGGCTTGGAATGCTCCTCATTATTCTCACAAAACCAAAGCCTCTGCCTTGTACGAGTGACAGCGACATATAATTGCTTCAGTTCAGAGCACAAGATATTGTGTTTAGACTCGCTGAAACATGGGAAGAACTTAGGTGAACTGGAATCAAGCATGTCTTGTTCCTCCATATATTTGTATATCACCCTCCACTGGTTTTGTAGAGGTGATGAGCCGAAAAAGTTGTACAATAGAACATCCTACATGATATATTACTCATACGAGTTATGACCATATGATAAATAACATACTAAGAATTGTGATGAGTAGAATAGAGTTCAGGAGACAATGTTTCAAGAAACCATGTAAGAAACTCATGCAATAAATTTGAAACAAACATTGCCTATATTCCTTTTCAAAACAGAAGACCACAGTAGGTAACATAATAGAAACTAATAAAGTCCACGCCATGCCATAGTTTAGAAAAGGAAAACATACAAAAAAGTAAGAACGGGAGCTTGCAAAAAGGAAAATTGCAATAACCTGGAACTCGAGCCCCTTGCATTCCAATATAGTAAGGACAAGAGCTTGCTTTCCGACATAATTAACAATCTCATTCCGTGTCGTCTCATCTCGTACTAATATTACCTGATCTGCACCAAATCCTACAATGTTCTGACCTCTATCACTATTTCCAAAGATCCTGACAATCACATCTTCACTGTCTCCTGATTTAAGTAGAAATGGAGCCTCCCCATAAATAAGACTCGTCTCTGGCTTCAAAGGATCTACTGATTGTGGGAAAAAATGATACATAAGTTCAACTATGGTTTCGGACAGATTCAGAATTCCTGCATGAGTACGGAAATTCTGGCTCAGATGAAATATCTCTGAAATTTGCCCTTTGAAATTTTCTTTATCCGGTTCATTGCCAAATATGAATCTCTTGTAAAAAAGGGATTTTATATCTTGGAATCTAAAGTCAATACCCCTTGCAATTGTCTGGGCCGTATCACCAGAAAAAACAAAACCCTCTTCAACATTTCTGCATATATACTTAAACAAAGCAATTTGATTCATTGTAAGGTCTTGCACTTCATCAATGTAAACAAAATCAATTTCATCGCCCTCATAACGTTGATCTCTAAGTCGACGGTGAAGATCAATCACAAAATCACCCAAATCAAACTCGCCATTTTTCATCTTCATTCTTTCATAATTTTGAAATATATCATATATGATCTCTCTCTTCTGCGCACTTAAACCTGATATTCTACTCTTTGACAGCAAAACATAGTCCTCCCTACTGAGTTTACCATCAGATGAATCTGAAGCTCGTGGGTCGCCCTTTATGTGAGAAATAATCTCAGTAAAAACTCGAGAACAATCGAGTTTTTTTGTTTGTTGAGAATTAAAACGGGGCCAGTATGAAGAACTAAAGCAGTCAAAATTAACCTCTTTATTCTTTATAAAAGTTTGCAAGGCAACAGACCTTGAACTACTGATAGAACCACATAATAGCTTTCTGGCATCTTGAAATCTTCCAAAATATGAATTACCCAATGTTCCATCCAGCATCATTAAGAACTTCTGGAAAGTTATCACAAGAGGGTATGATTTGGTAGGAAGGTTAGTGAAAGAGTCTGGGATATCCATGAATTGAACTGCTACATCATCAATCTCTTCCAGACTAATTGAGCTATTTCCAGCTGAATTGTTACTTCCGCACACAAAGCTATATATCCATTGAGCCAAAAGAAAACGATTCAGCAGAAGTTATTCAAAAAAACAGAAAAATAATTAAAGTTTCTGACAACGCAATGGCATTTTATGAGGTTTTTCTAAACAAATTAATTCATGATACATAACCAAGATAGCAAGCAACGAATAATGGAATATTGGATTAAAACTAAGTTTTTTCATATATAAGATCCCCTCTACTGATTTTGAATATCATAAGAGTACCTTTAATAACTTGGAAGTAGTTATACAAGTTGTGCGTTAATCAATGAGACGATTATTTGGTTCGAGAGAGATTATTAATTAAATCCAGGGTTGTATTCAATAATAGCTAGGTTGACATTGTTCAACAAAAGGATTGCAGGATAACAAATTAGCAACTCCTTTCATCCTTTCAAAAAGTCAACCTTCCCCAACTTTAAATACTCCGCTGCAGTACATTTTCTTTAATTTATGTCCATACCATATCCTTAGTATATAAGCATTTTGCCCACAAGAGAACATAGAATTTACAGTAAGGCATGACTATTGATAAAAAAAGTTGAACACTTCAAAAAACTGATGATAGGAAACTACTCAAAGATATAACACACTAGTTTTATGTGAAGAATAATATATGATTGAAATACAGTCACCACTTTAATAGATAACTCACGTACCTTTTCAAGTTAAGAACATGCTGACGAACAGCATGGCACAGTTTAGGACTGACTGTCACAAAAAGCTGGCGCAAGACAGAGCCCTCTGTCTCAACCAAACTCTCCTGAAACTCATTGTTCACATGGACATCCATTATAGTATGATTCTCGACTCCATAAGCTTCTGCGGCCAAGTGATGAAGTTTTTCCTTCTGAAACAGTTTCATGGTTAGGACAGTAGTTTTTCCTGTACCTGACCGTCCTAGTATGAATGTGCTTCTAGGATAAAGGATTATCTTAAGTTCTTCATCAGTAACTTCAAATGGAAGATCTAACTCAACACCATCACGATCGGATAGCAAGTGGTTGACTACAGATGATGATAAGTTGTAGAACTTCATCAGCAACAGACTATCACTAACCTTTGAATTCTCGACAAAGCTTCTGCTATTACAACCAGGACTACTAAAATTATTCCCATTTAGATCATCCTCGTAATTCTTAAACCTCACAATGTCTGACGAGGTTACAAAGGTTTTTGGAACTTCCAACTTCCTAGGCAAAACAAACAAGGGAAATTAGTAACTCACATATAAATGCAAGATACAAAGAAGATATTGCATATAGAGATATATTTCTCTTTTAAAGAGTAGTCTACAATACCATAAAACAAATTTAGCAATATTCTTACAGACAGAAAATCTGACATACCCCTCAATACACTTCTCTTTGCAGCGATTCATAAAATCATCTGTATAAGTACTCAATATACCATCAAGGTGGCTGACCAATTTGGGAATGTTTTCCAAAGGCAAAATATCCCAGATCTTTAGAACTTGAGTGTAAAAGGTTTCTTTGACAATATCAGTTGCACAAACTACATAGAGACCTTCAACCTTAAATTGTTTCAAAATACCTGAAGAACTACCACAAACTGAGTCTAAGTTTCTATATTTAGGTCTCCATCCGCTGGCAAGTTTCAATAGGAGGTTCAGGACAAACTTCTTTGTCCGAACAGATGACAATCTTTTGAATGATTTGAGAAATCGATCACTGAAAAGAACCTATAGAGATTGTGAAGAAGGAAAAGAAAAACATGTAATTAGGAGAAATTTGAAACAAAACACATTTAAAGTAAACAGAAAAAAAGGATGAATGAAGAGAAAGCAACATAACCATTTTGGAAAATTTACCTTCCACCTGGAATTTCTGAAAAGAAGGCTATCTTGATTAAGCAAATCATCAAATTGATCAAGTTCTTTCTTGACCTCCAATATGACTTTGACCAAATCCTTATCTTCATCAGCATTGAAGAAACAACGACGATTCTTAGCATCAATGACCAAAGCTTCCCAAACAGATTCACCATGTGCTAGCGTTTTCTCGCTCCCCAAAATCCACATACAATGCCTGGAACATGAAGGGCACCGGCTATTAATCCTATATTGTTAAGAATTCGTGCAAACCTGTCCTTATCTAGAGAGTGTAAATTTAAAAAAAAATACCTTGCTCGTGTAAGAGCAACATTTGCTCTTTGTGGATTGGATATAAACCCAATGGATGAACTGCTATTTGATCTAACAGTTGATATAATAATTATATCTTCTTCTCCACCTTGGAAACCATCAACTGATTTCACTTTGACAGAAAAGCCAGAAAGGTCATCATACTTCCGTCCAAGTTTCTCTTGAATTGCAACAACCTGAGATCTGTACGGTGAAATAACACCGATGCTAAGCCTCTCTTCTGAGCCAGCCCAAGCTGCATAATGTTGCAAAATTATAACCAGCTAAAAGAAAAGTCTACAATTACCAAACGTGCAACCACGAAAGAAAAGATAATAGTTGGTACTGGTCAAAGGCTTACCAGATTGCTACACGAGACCATTACAGACAATATGTCAAAGACTTCTAGTACAACGATATGTTGATCTAAAAAGTAAAAACTACAAAGCGAAGTTAAATTGTTGAATTTAAACCATAAAAGCCTGTGACTGATTGAGATTACCAAAGACATTAGATTTACAACTTAATGTCTTCTTTTGCCGTCTCATCGGATTTATTTACTGCGAAAAGGTATGCCTATGCAAGTCACTGATTATTTTCCAAAATTTCATATAGTGCAAACTACAACAACAAATCATACCCTTGTACAATAAGTAAAATGAGTAGAGCTTGAAATTGGCCAGTTTGTACATATACATGAGACAAAACCAAGTGATTAAAAAAGTTGAAGAACACGTCAAAAGACTCCAAATACATACCTTTGCGCAACTTTTGCAATAATTTCAGCATCACAGCAACCTCTACCATGTTTCTCCGACTATGACCGATATTATCCATCTCTTCCCTTCCACCAATTACATTAATGAAAGAATAGGGACCAAACATTGGTCCTGGAAGATAATGCTTTTCATAATTCTTTCTTCTTACATTGGGACCATCCAAGATTAAGTTGGAATAAAATTTAAAATTTGGAAATAAACTTATAGATGGATGCATTCTGTACTGCATATTGAGAAGATGCTTTGAGTGACCCAATGAGCTCAATCTCTCAAATAAACTTCTTCCAAAGCCAGCTTCATCAGAAACCTAAAAAATAAAAGCAAAATATTGAGGGTGTTAGAAAACTTTAAGAAAATTTGGTGGGGCGGGTAGATACTGAAGTAAAGAAGAGTATGGCAGCCAAAGAGCATTGATACCCTGCTTTCGACCATAGCCGGTAATTGCCACTCGTCGCCGATGAGAATAGCATGCTTTACATCAGGAAGTTGTAGTGGAATACAAGACTCACACTCTTTCAACTGTGCTGCTTCATCAATCACTAAAATGTCCATAGGCTCCAAAGACATTGCATATAATTTATATGAACTTGAAGCAGTGCACAAGACCAAGGAAGCTTGCTGGAAGCAAAACTCTGCAACTGCTTCTCTGCTTGTAACGCTAGGAAGTTTAAGTTGATTAAGAGAACGTTGAATATCTTTTAAAGCAGAAAGACATTCAGTTCTCTTCATCTTAAACCAGTCCGGCAAGTAGCTACTTAACAGACCAAGATCTTCAACTCGTACAATATGGGAAAAACATTGATCCAATGCTTCAAAAACCGTAGTATCTTGAAACAACAAAGATTCAAAAGAATTGAGTAAGCTAACAAGGGATGCCATGTTCTGGACATTATTTTCCAAAATGTATTCTTCTGGTATATGTGTCAAGAATATCATAATACAGCTTCGGACTGATGACGCATTAGAAGCAAATCTCTCTCTTGTGAATTGAAGAAAAGATTTTCCCCTCCAATTATTAAAATTGTAAGTTTGATCATGGTAGCTATTCTCTCCAAGTTTTTTGTTTTTGACATGTTGACTTTTGACAATCATTTCATTTTCCACAAAAATAGCATAATGTGAAACACAATCCTCAAGAAAATCTATCATAGATGCAAAGCAACACCTCCATCCAGAGTGAGCACCAAAACACTCTGTAAGCCTTTCAATTCGATCATCCAAATATATATCTTTGATATCAGAGCCAACTTTGAGTCTCTCCTTATTCCCAAATAGTAGAATACTCCCCACTGAACAGAAAGAAGTATCTGAACCTTTATCTTTTTTGTGCATTTCATTAACCAGCCTAACAACACGTAAGGCTACCTCGACAATTGCAACATTTGTTGGAGCACAGGCAAGGGTCCTGAACTTTCTTTTCAAAAGGTTAAGCAGTAGAAAGCTCACAGTTTTAGTTTTCCCCGTCCCAGGTGGACCCCATATAAGTTCCACTGCAGATTTGTGATTACAATGTACTTTATAAAGGCAGGACAAAACTGCCTGTCTTTGAGACTCATTCATTTCAGAGTATAAACTTGAATTAAACCTATCATCGTTGATGATGCCAATTTGACCACAACAGCAATCAAAATCATCTTTGACCTGTTTCATTAAATTACATACGAAAAGCCATATGTTAAAGTAGATACGAAATTAATTCTAGCAGCGTATTATAAAGTATATTTTTATTGGTGCTAATTATATAAAGTTTATGAAAAGACAAAAAGATGACAACTTAAATTGTGGCTTATAAGCAGTAGGGTCGTCCTATACACGGAACTAGACAAGCGACAACTAACAAGAAGTTGCAACAAGTTCTAGATGCTGTAATGATTATGAATCGATGCAAAAAAAACGGTGACTTCCCTCAGAACATGCCTCATCAAATAGTTAGGTAATAGAACAAAATAAAATGTTCATGTACCATGGTAAGCTCAAAAAAATTAGTTCTTTATAAGAGCCTCACCACGGAGTTGGGGCATAAAACTTCCTCAACCATCTTCAGATTTCTGAACATGTGCAATGCATTAAATATTCTTCTGTTAGGTGTTATGTTAACCAAAAAGACCAAAAACATCGATTTTTGCGGCCTACAATAACATCCAAGGTCCTTCAATGCCTTTACTTTAAAGTATGTCGAAGATCTGTCATTATCACCTTCATCCTCTGTGATTCTAGTGACTGATACAAAAGTCCATGACCTGCCCTCTCTCTGTAGATCAGAAACAGTTTCAGGTTTGACATCTGCCAAGATAAACACATCTCCTGGTAAAGTTTTGTAAGGTTCTTTGCCACGATCAGTGAATCTGTTTTTCCATTCATCAACCCTAACATCATATAATCCTGTGCCATAAGGCTTAGACTCTTCAAGAGAAATTATCTCAGAATAAGGTGCATTGGGTATGACCTCCATACTAGAGCATAGTTGAGCTCTAGTCTCTTCCAACAAGGGGTTAACATATGATTCAAGATACCGCTGGACAGACTCGAATGAATTTGGAATATTATTTACCTAAGAAGAAAGAAACGCAAGGTTCAATTCAATATGATTTATAATCAAATAAAAACTACTATGCAATAGAAAACTGAGTTTATCATGCAATTTTCTAAGAAATGTACAAGGAATGAAGATCTAGAGCAGATAACAAAACCTCATGCTGCTTGGACAAAATCTATACTCAAAAGCTTTTCTTTTTATATGGACCAAAATGTAAGTACTAGTGAGTTGAGGTTTGGTGGACGAGCGTCACAATAATTCTTTACAGGAAGCATTCCAATCAGAAATAATCAAAAACAAGAAAAATTTAGGATCGGAGGCCGAAAGAGAAATAAAAAGAAAAGATGACACTCTGACCACACTCTATCTAAATCCTCTAAGACAGCATAAAAAATCCACCTGCTAAAAGCTATCTTTAAGAACACACCACATTACTAAAAGCAATCTTTAGCATATTAGACATGTACAAAAATCAATAAACATCATGAGAACTCATTTCTAACACCATCTCATTATAACATTATAATTAACTTAATACATGTAAAATAAATAAGTAAATTAATATTAACATGACAGATAAGCTTTTGGTATTAGCGGTTTATTTAACGTGATATAGAGCTTTTAGTTATTCGATTAAACTACTTGTTATTTTCTCGGCCAGTATATATGTTCAAGGTAGTTCGACAATGTTGAGGAACCTCTACCATTCGCTGGACGTTCAAACCTTTTCATTTCAAACTCATGCACCATAGACAGCCAAGTTAAACTTTAGTCACCTTAGTTATTTCCATCGAAAGGATATTTACTGGAATAACATGTCATTATGTGCATACATAATTTAATCCTTAGTCCATAACTGAAGTTCATATAAAGCCAACATATACCTTCATCTTGAGATAAATAAACAATTAATTCTCAAAACCTACGAATATTCACAATGATATTACTTTAAGATGCAATTAAAACACAACTCAAAACAAAAAGCTCATAATTTGAAGCAATGTTAAACGCCCAACAATGGGATTTGGGCTCATGATGGTCCAGCCCACTCAGACAGTAGGTGACGAATTACTGAATAAACCCTAAAACGAACCACAATCAAGGGAGTAATGCATTTTAAATAAACAAAACATATAATAGTTTGGAGAAAATGGAAATGATCATAAATAAATACGTAAATGGGTTTGGGAAAGAAGTTCTGCACCGCAGAGATTATAAAAATGGTTCATACAAATACAAGAAAGTGAAAATTATCGATAAAATAATACCTTGTCTTTGTAAAACTCTTCATTGAGAATATCTTCAAGCGACCAAGAAAATACAATATCAGTGAAGCCAAAATCAATCGGTTTTGATATCGTCTTCTCCTTCGTCTCTTTCCTTCCCATCATTTCAACACTTGGCAATTATTTTGCTGCAACAAATATGGTAAAAATTTAATAGTCAGAAAACCAGTTTCAATATTAAACTAACTCAATGTTATATAATAAGCGTGAACCGAATGAAAGCATAAGGAAAAAAAACTAAGACCAAAAGGAAAGCAAGGAAAAGGGGATATCTTAGCTACCAAGAAAGCAAACATGATGATACATAGGGAATCCCACAGTACAAACTTCAAAGCAGTAAGACTTTGCTAAAAAGAAAGAAAGAAAGAAAGAGACTAACATTTTCCTTCCTTTCTTCTGTCCTTCTCCACTGAATATTTTGAAATCATCTGAAGCTGAGAAAACCTTAGGAAGAAGGCTCAACAAAAAAAGTAAAAAAAAAAGTGTAAGGAATCGCAGAAAGAAGAAGAACCAGTGCCGATACTCAAATTCTCATCTTCAAGTAATCTTTTTGACTTGAAAAGTTTAACATTAAAAAGGTTTAGAATGATGGGTAATGTTTGAATTTTTTAAAGAACCGATTTGTATTCTTCTCTCAATATTGCTGCAATAATAATAGCAAAAACGGATGAAAATAAATATACAACAATTGTCTCTCAAAACTAGATGGACGTCAAATCAGGGAAACTTGCTCTTGAAGTTTTTAATCTCTGGAAATACCATTTTCCTTTCTCTCGAATTCCTTACAACTTTCTACTTTTCTACACTGTCCTACTCTACTGTGTTTGTGCAGAAAAAGACAAGCTTTTTTATTCTCTATTACATGCTTACATGACTGAGGATGATCTCTCCTCTTGTCTACACATTCTTAGCTATACCTTAAAAGCTCATTTTTCTTGTAAATGATCCATCAATGAGTAAACAACTATTGGTACAAATATTCCACTATGGATATTGTATTTTCTAAACTTTTTTTATGATGGAAAAAAATTAGTTGTACAATTATGATACATTAAAATTTATTCTAGTAATCCAATCTCCCAATAATATATCAGGACCTAATAATCATATATAGTTATTAAATTCAAAATTGTATAATAAAAAAAGCGGTTAAAGGGAAAAGAAATGTTATATAAAAATGAGGTCCAAATTTTTTATTATATAAAAAGTGGACTTAATACTTTTGAGACACTTATTATTTAGTAGTTAGTACTATGACGTCTCTTATCCATTACTTTTGTTCGATCAATTTATATATATACTTTACTTAAAGGCCTCTTGTGTCCGTACCGATTTCACATGTCTTTTCTTTTTCTTTTTAGTTTTCCATCATTTAGTCTATGTGCTGTTTGGTTGGTCATTTAAAAATGTGTTTTAGAAAAATAATAACAAGAAAAACAATATTGTTTCCAAAAAAATGTTTGGATATAAAAAAAACCGTGTATGGTAAGAGTACGTGAATGTCTAAACTTGTTTTCTAAAAACTTATTTGTAAAAGATTTTTTTATGTGGGAAACATTTACAAACAAATAATAAAGATAATAATTTAGAGAGAATGAGAAAATAAATCCACCATGTATTTTATTATTATTTTTATTTTAATTTTTAGATTTACAATTATTATAAAAGATAATGCATTTATTTTCAACATTTTACATGTATTTTAAATTGCTTAAGGCATGAGAAGCACTGTATTATTCAACTAATACTTTAAAATTTTATCTTCACATTTTCTTTTCATTTCATATTCCTTTTCTATTACTACAAATCAATATTATAGAAAAAAACAATCATTACTAGGATAACTGATAAATGAGGAAAACTTACAGTAGAGTAACAAAACATGTAAAAGTGTTTTTTGTCAAGGTAACGTGTAAAAGCGCTTTTGTAAAAGTGCTTTTGTGAGATAAATTTAAAAAAGAATTGTAATTTTTTTAAAATTAATTATCATGTAAAAATTTAATATCATCATGAAAATGTCTGTGGAAAGTGGTGACTGGTAAATTTAACATTATATGCATGTAGGGTCATGCTTTGAATCAGTATTAGGATGATTCACTCTTGCGTCACTCCGTATGGATGCTACATTAGATGACCAAAGGTGGATCACCCAGAGACTGCTACCAATTCAGCACACTAGAATTTCATGTTATTGCGCAGTGATAATGACAAACTGACAACGAAAAACCTATAGTTTTTGAACCAAAGATTAAAAGAAATTAAATAAAAAAGAAAAGAACGGAATTGGGAGTCTTTTTCCTTGACTTAGATGCATACCTCCGTACGGATAGAAAATCTGGGTAATCTTTGTTTGCTTCTTCGGGTGTAAATAGAAGCTTTTTCTTTCATATATCAAAGTGTTTGAAGAATACTGTTTGGTTTTCGAGTAAAGAAAATGTTTATTTATGAAGAATAAAACACAGGGAAGTGGGGGAAGTGGAAGAGGTTGATTTTGAGCTTTGGTTGATGATTAATTGGTTGCTATAAACGATGCTGCATCCCGCCACTGCTACAAACGGTTTGTTTGCTTTACATTAGTTTGCGGCCATCAAGAACGTGCTGACTAATCTTAATCTATCTATTATTTTTTCTTTATTATATCATAGTAATATATGATACAACGTGTTAATGATAACATTTCTTTATAATCTGTAACTTATATAATATCATACAATAATAAAAATAAAAACCATGCTGTATATCATATCAGACAGTATTTAAAGGTATCTAAGGGTGGAAATCTTTGAAAATTTCTTTTTTTTTTTTGGATTATCTAGCATGTCCCCAGATAATGTTGCCACTAAAAACTAAAAGGATATTACATTTTAAGTAACCAAACTAGGATTTTTCGATGACAAATTTTCCATTCCCTTACAAATTTATAAATAATAGCATAATATGTGTACAAATATAGGTTACTAGAAAACCCTTCTGGATGTCCACATTTTTTTAAGAGGGAGGATAGATTCAGCGATTATTATGAATGTTTTGGTGATGTTGTGATATTTAATTATACATATCACACTTATTAAGTATAATAAATATAATATGTGCGTCACTTATAATTATCGTTAAGATAAAATCTAAAAAAAACAATTTTTTATTGTGCATTTTTACTAGATGAAACAATGAGTTCATTTTGTTGTTTTAAAATCAATAGATGGTCCACGATAAAAAATGATATTCACTAAAGCAAAATATATACAAAATGCAAATACAGCAGTAGCAATATTGATGCAACCCACTATAAACCTATTGAAACAAAGCTACTAGGCAAGCAACATAGAACACCTGGAAAAAAAAGAGATGCTCAATTATTTATCAAACTTTTAAATACACTATTATAATTATAAACATACAAAATAACATCAACTACGTGACGACGATGCACATAAAACACTAATTGAATTAACAAAAACACTAACCATCTATAACATATAGCGTTGTCTATAAATACCTCCACTGACCACTTTACCCCCATATCTCTGCACCACTGATCCAACAATAAACCTTGAAGCAATCATCACTGGTAGCATATCAGTATATTCGCAACACATAATTTCTTTTTTGGAAACGTCCACTTTCATTCTCTGACACCTCCAATTTCTGCTTAAGAACTTCAAGTTCTTCCGCAACCACTTTTCAAATATTTCCTTAGAACTCATTTTAACCATCGATCACCTCCATATTTTTCTTAAACACTCTAATCGCGGATGTTTCATATCCAATATCATTTCACACCATGCGGAGAAGTCACAACCTGGATTTTTTTTATGTTGTCGTTTAAATGATTAGAGATTCAGATAAGTTCTAGTCCATAAATTAGGAAGTATAGTCAGTCTAGTACCTTTAAAAATTCCTTTTTTTTAAATCATCTATTAGCAATAATCAAAATCTTAGGATTCAATAATTAGAACAATAATTAAAAAATTTATAAATTAACAATTTAAGACTTAAAGGCACAATCACAGGTTCTCAAGTTAGTCAGTCAGTTTTTGATAATAAATCTGATCAATCTGACGAAGTTGAAGCACCCAATGGATCAGATTTTTAAGGAAGCATTCATTTTGTTAATCCTCAACTCTTAATTCTGAATATAGGAACCCTGAGTCAAGATTATAAACTAGATTTAGAAGGTCTAACCCAACACAATAATGACTCAGCCAATCTAGATAGACGTAATATGTTCAGAGATTCATATGATATGGATAAAAAAATTATATTTGTTGAATGGAAGACATTCATGCAAGAATTCAAAATTGATATGTTTTTCCTAGATTATATTGAAGATATTTATGAGAAAAATATCAAAGTAATTTCAAAGTATAAATGGGTCAATGAAGACTCCAGTGTAGTGTCTGCCAGTCATCCTCCTCCTGAAAAAATTATGATTAATCATAAAAAAAATTAATCACTATTTCTCCTTTCAAAATTGCAAAGGAAGAAGAACCTCAATAATGTTACTCAATGAGAGTCGAACACTAGGTTTCTCCAAGAATTCCACTAGCACATTTCTTTTATACGGGAATTATAGAGACGATCCCAAATTCGCTAGCGCATATGCGTGTCTGTTCTCAGTTCTTGGAATCTATTGAATCTCGTAGTTCTTAAACGAGGTTCACAGTTCCTTTGCCTGTTGTAAATAACTTATCATTCTCTCATATTTAGCTATGTACTCTCCCGTGACTTGTTTGACAATCAACATGGAATCACAAAATATTTTCACATCAGTTACCTCATATTCTCGTAGTAAAGATACTCCCGCTATTAGCGCTACATACCCGGCTTCATTATTCGGTGCATTAAATCCAAAGGAGATAGAATGTTCTATTGTTTCTCCAAATGGGGTTTCTACGACTACTCCAGCTCCTGCTCCCTTGTTGTTGGAAGCATCATCAACATATAGTTTCCAAGATCTGTTGTCAATTTTTTTAGGTGGTTCTGGACTAACTTTTTCTCCGGTGAAGTCTGCAACGAAATCTGCTAGCACTTGCCCTGTGATTGAAGTTCTGGGCTCATATTGGCCTAGTTCAATTGCCCATTTTGCCATTCTCCCACTTACCTTGGAGAGTGTAGTAGACTTTTAACAGGCGAGTCTGTCAATAACTTAATATTGTATCCCAGAAAATAAGGTCTCAGCTTCGTAGCGGCAGTCACGATTATTAGTACTAATTTTTCCATCTTTTTGCATCTTGTTTCTACCGCTACCAAGCTTTTACTAATGAAGTATATGGGATTATGTTTCTTTTCTTCCTCTCTAATGAGTACGGCACTTACAACTATCTCTGAAACTGCAACATATAAGAGGAGTTGCTCACCATGCATTCGTTTTGTGAGTAGTGGGGGGTTATTAAGTATTCTTTAATTCTGTTGAAAGCGTCTTCACACTCTTCATCCCATCTATCTATAGTGCTTTTCCTCAGCTTATCAAAGAACATCTTGCATTTATCTGTTGATTTGAAAATAATCTATGGAGTACCGCAAGTCTTCGAGTCAGTCCTTGAATTTATTTTTTATTCCTCAGGGAATTCATCTCCATTATAGCATTCACAAGATCTAGGTTAACTTTTATCCATCATTATGTTATTAAGTGCCCAAGGAACTTCCCTGTAGCGACAATGAAGGTGCACTTCTCTGGATTCAACTTCATTGAGTTTTTTTTTTCTTAGGACTGAGAAAGCCTCCTAGAGATCTTGGATATGATTTCCTCATTTCTTGCGTTTCACCAACAAGTCGCCCACAATACCTCCATATTTCTTCCAATCTGATCATGCAATACTTTGTTCACCAGCCTTTGGTATGTAGCTCCTGCATATTTCAACCCAAAAGGCATTACCTTATAACAATAGATGTCATACTCAGTAATAAAAAAAGTTTTTTCTTGGTTGGGTTGGAACAGTTTCACCTGGTTATATTCAGAGCAGGCGTCCATAAAGCTGAGGAGCGCATGTCCAAATGTGGCGTCTACCATTTGATCGATCCTAGGTAGCGAATAGTCATCCTTTGAACAAGCTTTATTAAGGTCGGTGAAGTTCACGCAGATCCTCCATTTACCATTCTTTTTTCGTACCATCACCACATTGACAAACCATTCTAGATAGTCAACTTCTCTAATGCATCCAGTACTTAGTAGCTTATCAACCTCTTCCTTTATCGCTCTATCGTGTTCTGGTGCAAAACTCCTCTTCTTATTCCTCAGCGACTTCATCTCCATTATAGCTTTCACCTGATCTAGATTAACTTCTATCTCTCGCTGGGTTATTAAGTTCCCAAGGAACTTCCCTATAGCGAAATCGAAGGTGCACTTCTCCGAATTCAGCTTCATTGAGTTTTTTCTTAGGACTGAGAAAGGCTCGTCGGGATCTTGGATATGATTTCCTCATTTTTTGCGTTTCACCAACATGTCGCCCACAATACCTTCATATTTCTTCCAATCTGACCATGCAATACTTTGTTCACCAGCCTTTGGTATGTAGCTCCTACATATTTCAACCCAAAAGGCATTATCTTATAACAATAGATGTCATACTCAGTAATAAAAAAAAGTTTTTTCTTGGTCGGGTTGGAACAGTTTCATCTGGTTATATTCAGAGTGGGCGTCCATAAAGTTGAGGAGCCCATGTCCAAATGTGGCGTCTACCATTTGATCGATCCTAGGCAGCGAATAGTCATCCTTTGAACAAGCTTTATTAAGGTCGGTGAAGTTCACGCAGATCCTCCATTTACCATTCTTTTTTCGTACCATCACCACATTGACAACCATTCTAGATAGTCAACTTCTCTAATGCATCCAGTACTTAGTAGCTTATCAACCTCTTCCTTTATCGCTCTATCCTGTTCTGGTGCAAAACTCATCTTCTTATTCCTCAGCGACTTCATCTCCATTATAGCTTTCACGTGATCTAGATTAACTTCTATCCCTCGCTGGGTTACTAAGTTCCCAAGGAACTTCCCTATACCGACATCGAAGGTGCACTTCTCCGAATTCAGCTTCATTGAGTTTTTTCTTAGGACTGAGAAAGCCTCCTCGGGATCTTGGATATGATTTCCTCATTTTTTGCGTTTCACCAACATGTCGCCCACAATACCTCCATATTTCTTCCAATTCGATCATGCAATACTTTGTTCACCAGCCTTTGGTATGTAGCTCCTGCATATTTCAACCCAAAAGGCATTACCTTATAACAATAGATGTCATACTCAGTAATAAAAAAAGTTTTTTCTTGGTCGGGTTGGAACAGTTTCACCTGGTTATATTCAAAGTAGGCGTCCATAAAGCTGAGGAGCTCATGTCAAAATGTGGCGTCTACCATTTGATCGATCCTAGGCAGCGAATAGTCATCTTTTGAACAAGCTTTATTCAGGTCGGTGAAGTTCACGCAGATCCTCCATTTACCATTCTTTTTTCGTACCATCACCACATTGACAAACCATTCTAGATAGTCAACTTCTCTAATGCATCCAGTACTTAGTAGCTTATCAACCTCTTCCTTTATCGCTCTATCCTGTTCTGGTGCAAAACTCATCTTCTTATTCCTCAGCGACTTCATCTCCATTATAGCTTTCACCTTATCTAGATTAACTTCTATCCCTCGCTGGGTTATTAAGTTCCCAAGAAACTTCCCTATAGCGACATCGAATGTGCACTTCTCCGAATTCAGCTTCATTGAGTTTTTTCTTAGGACTGAGAAAGCCTCCTCGGGGTCTTGGATATGATTTCCTCATTTTTTGCGTTTCACCAACATGTCGCCCACAATACCTCCATATTTCTTCCAATCTGACCATGCAATACTTTGTTCACCAGCCTTTGGTATGTAGCTCCTGCATATTTCAACCCAAAATGCATTACCTTATAACAATAGATGTCATACTCGGTAATAAAAAAAGTTTTTTCTTGGTCGGGTTAGAATAGTTTCACCTGGTTATATTCAGAGTAGGCGTCCATAAAGCTGAGGAGCTCATGTCCAAATGTGGCATCTACCATTTGATCGATCCTAGACAGCGAATAGTCATCCTTTGAACAAGCTTTATTCAGGTCGGTGAAATTCACGCAGATCCTCCATTTACCATTCTTTTTTCGTACCATCACCACATTGACAAACCATTCTAGATAGTCAACTTCTCTAATGCATCCAGTACTTAGTAGCTTATCAACCTCTTCCTTTATCGCTCTATCCTATTCTGGTGCAAAACTCCTCTTCTTATTCCTCAGCGACTTCATCTCCATTATAGCTTTCACCTGATCTAGATTAACTTCTATCCCTCGCTGGGTTATTAAGTTTCCAAGGAACTTTCCTATAGCGACGTCGAAAGTGCACTTCTCTGAATTCAGCTTCATTGAGTTTTTTCTTAGGACTGAGAAAGCCTCCTCGGGATCTTGGATATGATTTCCTCATTTTTTGCTTTTCACCAACATGTAGTTCACATATACCTCCATATTTTTTCCACTTTAACCATGCAATACTTTGTTCACCAGCCTTTGGTATGTAGCTCCTACATATTTCAACCCAAAAGACATTACCTTATAACAATAGATGTCATGCTCAATAATAAAAGAAGTTTTTTCTTGGTCGGGTTGAAATAATTTCACCTGGTTATATCGAGAGTAGGCGTCCATAAAGCTGAGGAGCTCATGTCCAAATGTGGCATCTACCATTTGATCGATCATGGGCTTGGAATAGTCATCCTTTGAACAAGCTTTATTTCGGTCGGTGAAGTTCACATAGATCCTCCATTTACTAATCTTTTTTCGTACTATCACCACATTGACCAACCATTCTGGATAGTCAATTTCTCTAATGAATCCAGTACTTAGTAGCTTATCAACCTCTTCCTTTATCGCTCTATTCCGTTCTGGTGTAAAACTTCTCTTCTTATGTTTTACTAGTTTTACTATTAGATCTGTGTAATTTATGATTTTAGATACTTCGTCTCCATACAACGCTATTCTGGGAAGAACGTGGCTACATAAGATTAAGACTATACCATCAACTTTCTACCAAGTATTAAAGTACCCCTCATCGGAAGGAATCAAGACCATAAGGAGATCGGGCTGCTGCCCTCAACTGTTCTTTGACTGCGTTGGAGTCTGCAAAAAAAACTCAAAGAAAAAGCATACCCTAAGCAGCCAAAGGAAGCAGTTCAATAGCAACCACAGAAGGACGGGTCAGACGGCTCAAGTTACGAGGCAAGATAACAAACATAGTTAGTATGCCTAGAAGAAGGAACACAAAAAATGATGAACATCGAAACCTACCTCACAAGGAAAATAAGAGTTCTCTCTGAGTAACTAAGAGCTCCATTAAAGCCTATCAACGGTTGCAATGTTCCTTGCAACTTATTCTCTCCCACTGACATTTTTTTCTAACATGGTCTGATACAGTATGTTCACCGTGCTCCATCATCCACCAGAACTCTTCCTAAAAGGTAATTATTGACTTGTATCAAAATGACAATGGCGTCCTTATGGCGTCCATCATGTTCAAAATCTAGATAGTCAAATATCAGTGGGAGATTCCCGTTGTCAGGTGAGCAATTCTCCATGCATTTCTCTAAAATTGGTTTCTTGCAGTACTGCTTCCTTTCCTTGCTTGTTGTTCCTCCCTACTCTGTTAGTGCAATGATAGTGTTGACAGTGCGAAGGGGTTGTTTCCTTGTGTGACACTTTTCATCTCCATGGTCTTCTTTCTCTACCTCATGTTTCTCCTCTTCTCTTTTAAGAAATCAACGCAACTATCCATCTTTTATGAGCTCTTCAATGTAATATTTGAGTTGGAAGTAGTCTCTAGTGTAATGTTCGCTACTCCTGTGAAAAGAATAATATTTATCCTTGTCCTTATAATTTGGCTCTTTTGTGAGTGGCACTGGCCTTTTCAACCATGGATGGTCTTTGATCTGTTCAAGAATATGATTTATTGGGAGGGTCAATGGTGTGTAGACCTTATCCCTTGGATGTGCTCTACTTGAGTCTTGAGATATATCAATAAAATCATTATTATGTTATAAAACTATGACAGTTATTTTTACATGTCATCTTAAAAAGTAAGAGCTTTCTATGACAGACTGAAAAATAGTTGTCATGATAGGTAATATATTGATGACAATGCATTTAAAAACTGTCATATTATCTCAAAAGTAAAAATCTCTCCACCAGCGCCTCTTTTCCTTTGATAGATTTTACATAGTTGTCATATAGTATCTATGCGGTTGTCATTGTAGGCCAAAATTGTAAAAGTGACATATATTGTCAACATACAAGTTTGCTCTAGGACCTCCTACATCTCTAACAACTTTGTTAAAAAAAATTAATTATATTTGGTGGAGGAAGTTGCAGCATGGTAGTAACATTGGAACTGCATCTTCATTATCTGTGTAGGAAATGTTATATAGTTGAATTATCCATCACTAAGGGTAATGGAAATTGATGAATGATCTCTAACTTCCAAATGAGATGGTCAATTGATAAGGCATTACATAAGGTATGATAGAGCTAATAAAAATGTCACCTCCTTATGAATTACAATTCCCTTAATTGGAAGAAGATCATAACAAACTCCATTTCGCTGTCTACGACATTACTATTCATGTAACATAAAACTACTATATGTATTTCCCTCATTTATCAACCTATTAACTAATACACAAAAACTTCAAAACTAAATCTAGAATTCAACAATAAAACTACACATACAAACTTTGATTACTAAACTTTCAGAACCTATCAACACATTCATAAATAAAACTTCATAAATTGAAAATTTCAATCAACACATAAATTGAGAAAAATACCCAACAAGCAATACAATTTCAATATCAACCATCTCATAACAAAGCCATTAAATTTGGTGAAACGCATCATTCATAAAAAAATTGAAAATTTCAAGAGTGGGACAATAAATTTAAAAGATTGAATTTCAATATCAATCATCCCAACAAGCAATGAAATTTCAATATCAATCATCCCATAACAAAGCTATTAAATTTGATGAAACACAACATTCATAGAATAAAATTAAAAATTTCAAGAGTTGAACAAAAAAATTTAAGAGATTGAATGAGTTAGAATTTTTTGGTTTGAGATGCGCAACATTGAGAGAGAGAATAAAATTTACTGGAACACATTAAAAAGGTTCATAAAAATGAAAAATTTTAAAATTTGAATAAAAAATTTAAGAGATAAAGCTTGCTTGCTTGTGGGTGAGGTGCAATAGTGAAAGAGAGATAGAGCTTACTTGTGGGTGAGATGGAGAGAAAATGCCAGTGAGAGAGGTTGCACGGTCTCGAGTCGTCGAAGAGAAGAAGAGAGAAGAAAGGAGAAAGAAAGCATGACTTATTCGGGGCAAGGGCGTTTAAAATAACGTCCACGTGAAATCGTCTTTTTCAAAGACTATTTCACTTAAGTTAATCGTCTTTGTAAATAGTGAGAGCGACTTGGAGCCACATCTTCTAGATATTATCTTTTGCAAAGTTATGATGACTAGGTAAAAAGCACGTGCTTTCTACGTGATAAGTCTAGATTTTTTTGTAATTCATCAACTATATAGAAAAAGTGTATTAAACATGTTCATTTTCTTTTTACTCATTATTTTTATGTGTAACAATAGCTCAATATTACTTCAAAATATCAATATATTATTATGAAGAAGTTAAAAGAACTTTAAAAACGTTAATGTTCATGGGTTGACATATAACACCAAAAAAATAAACTTATCTATTTATGTCAATGATTTATTTGATATTGTTACATAACAATAAAAAAGGAAACAGAGTAAAGTAACTAAAAACGAAAGTGACGTCTTTTTCCTATCTAAATATTAATTTAATTATAGATGAACAATTTATAAAGATGCTTTAAAATGCCGTAAATTACCATATAAAAGAAGGTTGGTGTGATTTTTGTCAAAATATATTTCCGAATAAATTAGCAAATGACTACAATATATATAATTTTTCCAAAATGTTAAGAACAAATGGAAAGGATAAACTCATAAAGGGAGGATCTATAACCACTAAAAGATTTAGATGAAACAACTTTAAAATTCTGTGAACAATAAAATACACCACTGATATTGGAAGAACCTCACTCAATTATAAGGATATTTAATGATAGAAACAATGACCCAAAGTCCTAACTATTTTAGCTTAGAATATATATAAGGATTTGATCAGAATTAAATACATGATTCTATTTATGTTTCTTCATGAACTCCGTCGACCTACAAACAACAACCCACAACTAAAAGAAAAAAATCTCTATGCACCTATTTATAATATCGAACTTATGTAATTTCTAACCATTTGTATTATCTGTAATAATACAATTGTTCATGCATATTTAATAGCTTGTTCACATATAATCATATTCATGTATATTCAATTTGACCGTGCATATTCCTTCTTTGTAAGGTACTTTCAAATGTAAATGTGTGAAAATCTATGTGATAGTAAATTCAATTTAGTGTACTTAAGAAAAAACCGTAAAAGTTAACTTTCTTTTGTTATACTATTATTTTTAAGATACAAACAGACTTTTATTTTGCATAAACAAAATTTAAATTAAGACATAAAAATGGGTAAATTAGGAAATCAAAAGTTTCTCCTAAGTTAAACCTCTTTTAAAGGTGCTATTCGAGAACTGCGTACTTCGCATGTGTTAAGCAAGTTAAAATATACATAGGATTCAAAATAAATAATAATGTAATAAATATATTATTTTTGAAAATGATTGTAAATCTAAATTTAAAGTAAAATAATAGTAATAAAAAGTACATTAGCTCGTTAATAATATTGTTAAAATTTTACTATATAGAATTACTATTTGAATAATATACAAAATTATCATTCATCAACTTGTTAGATTCTATCATATTAAGAGTTACTTCGTCTTTTTTAAAATATTTATCTCAATTTATTTATATGAATTTTCTTGTTCTGATAACATAAAAATATTATATAATATTTAATTTTATAACCTCAAAATTCATCTTTATGGTATTTATGTTTCTGTTTGCATTATGTTACAAAAATATTTAATTTTGCAAACTATTTATAAACAAATTATTATTGAATAAAAATAATATTCTATTAAATGAATTATATTAAACAAGAAAATATGTGAAAACTCTAAATTATACTATATTTTAGGGAGGCATGAAAGGTAAACAGGAGAATCAAACATTTCTCCCATTTAGACTATTTTTTAATATACTAGTCGAAAAGCACATGCTTTGCACGTATTGATGAATTTAAAATTAACAATAAGTCCTTAAATTATTGTTAACGTTAAAATAAATACATTAGCTTCCAGAATATTGTAAATCTAAAATTGAATAAATTAATCATGGTATTTTTTCCATATTCTTACAATTAAACTATTATAAATAAAAAGAAATTTGAATAGGTCGTACATCATCTAGAAGTGATATATTTGTAATAGAATTATTACAATAGAAGGAAACTTGAATAAGTCATGCATCATCTCGAGATGATAAATTATCTGCTAGAGTTTTTAATTAAAGAATGCACGATCCTAACAAATTTATATCGTAAGATAAGATGAAAAGAAACTAAAAAAAGAAATTATTTGAGAAGAAAAAATTAAATATGATAAACTATTTTACTACGGATAATGGACATTGAAAATTATTACATTTATTATAAAATTAAAAAATCCTGGGTCTTGAATAATGATTCGATTTAACAGTAATTTTTTTTAAAGATAAACAATAACTCATTGATATTGACTGAAATAATATTTATGATATAAGAATTTTAAGCTTATACATGGCCACTCACATTCATAAACATAATAATATAAAATGTAAAATTTTAAAAAATATAAAGAATAATTAGTTAATAGAATTATAAATGAATTAAATACAAAAAAAATTAATCTTATATTATATTTAGTGAGCCCCAAATGGTAAAAGGGGAAATAAAAAAAATTCTCCCTTAAACCTCTTTTAATATGGTAGAGATAGATTCAAAGCATATGCATTGCACATGAGCAAAAATACTTGACAAATAACAAAAAAAAATTCTCCATTTGACATAACAAAGATAATAAAATTTTAATAAATTGATAATAGTTATATTAGCAAACTAAATACTATAAAAGATAAATTACTTGAACAACTCTAAAACAAATTAAGAACATGATATCCAATCTAAGTAAAGAAAAAAAAGAAAAAAAAATGAATATGAAATATTACATAAACCATAAGTTGGAAGTATGATCAACTAATTTAGTGATGACACTCATCGCATACAGTTCGAGAAGTGTATCTTGGTCTAAAACATATTTTTGGTCCAACTAATGTTGTTTCTCATTCACGTCCTTACGTGCTACTCCTGAGACCGAATGGACCCACATGAATAAATCTATGTGATTCAAATACCTGACAATTTTATCTCCATAAATTATTGACATATTTAATCCCGACATCGTACGACTCCACTGTAGATCTGATGTCGAATCCACTATGAATTCATGCGCGCTACAGTTTTTGTTGATACAAATAAATATTTTCATTTGACGGTCCACAGAATATTTTACAATGTTACGCTTTGTGGATACCAGTAACAAGAGAATGGTGTAAAATTATTATTTTATCCCTCTAGTTAATTATTTCCTTAACTCATTTATTGACTATGAATAAGAAAGACATAACAGTGAAGTGTCTCGTACAGTTCACCATGTATTATTCAATTATTCATTTCATCGAGTACCTGATCAGGTTTATTTATTCACACACTCATCAAAGCATAAGGTGATATTGTTTCTTTCACAATCTCGTCACGAATTTCATATATGTGGATTACGTAACTCTAATATAGTTAAATCAAGGTCCCAACCTGAGATATTGTCTGGAAATTTGAACTCACTCCTTTGGCATATTAAAGATCGTAAGTAATTAAATTAAGTTTCGTATTCACCTTAGGATTAAAGTAATTATGAAAATACTCATACCTCGAGACCGGCAGCCTTTAGTTCAATCTAACAGTCATAATTGAACTAGATTGTCTAGTCGATCTGCGAGTAATATTTTGAACTATCTCACAAGAGTTCATCTTGGTGACCGCTTAGTCTTTACTCAACTTACGTTGATAATAGTTTCAGGATTTAAGTAAATTATAAACACATTTTAATAAAAGAAAACTTTCATTTATTCATAAAATTTAGTAATACATGAATTTCAAAGAAATAACTAAATACTCATATATAGTTATTATACCATACTTTATGGACATAATTCTAACATTTAGATGCACTATCATATTTCCATATTGGAAGTATATGGTGACGTGGTGTCAGTTGTGTAACTTAAAAGTTGAGTTCGTATTATTTAATTTTGTATTATTCTTGATATAATTATATGTTACCATTCACGAGACTCAAGGGAAAAGACCTTACTGCCCTACATCACACCTTAATTTGTGACATTTGAGTGCCCATCGACAATCAATAGTCTATTCGATTTTTTTATTTTTTTATTTTATTTTTTTGACAATTTATAATTCATATGATTTTTATTTATTTATTTGATATATTGATGTTAGGGAGCAGAATATTTGTGCTCACGACAAAAGTAAGAGAAATTTTTGTAAGGGGCTGGCTACAAAACAATGTCCATGACCCACAACGACTATAGAAAATAACGATCAAATCACATGTGTTCAAATGCCTCAAATTCATTTTCAATCATGAAATATACATCCAATAAAAAATCAAGAGTAAGTTCATAAGCTCAGTCTCAAAAGTAGAAAAATAGTTATCAAAACCTAACTTTAATCTCCCGCCCACCAGCATTTATCGAAAATTCATTATTAAAATTGCATCTCGCATTTGTGTTACTTCTATCTCAATAACAAAGTACAACAAAAAATTCCCACATTGGAAATATATCATGACGGCCAGGTTCCACCTTTGTAACTACGTTAGCCTCCATAACGAAGTGAGTACCAAGTACATGCCTTGAGAGCATATCTTCCCTCCACCCCCACCATTTTTTAGAGCGTATCTTATGTAACAACCAAATTCCATTTGGGGGAGGACTGTAACAGCGACTGAGTTCCCCCTAGACTGATGCTAGTGGGGTTTAGTGATTTTAATGTCATTTTGCCTCACTAGATATGAATTTTGATAGAGCGAATAGAGAGTGGAAGTTGTATTAATATTTGAATATTTTTTTCATACATCTCTTTATTTTCCTACCTACTTTCGTTGAAATGTCTTACATGCATTTCAGAAACAAAATTTCGCTGAAACGTCTTACTTTCTTAAGTGCATTTCAGAAACAACCTAATTACAAGCTTGCAATAATCTATTTATTAATGTGTACCTTGCACTTTGCCGCTGGAATTGCTTCGCAAGGAGTATATCTTCAGGGAGTACATTCTTTTCAAGGTAGAGGATCATATCATCTTACCAGTTGGGTTCCTTTCCAATTTCTATGCATATCTTATTACAAGTCAAGTCGAAGGGAGGACTCTATATGAAACTCCACCAGCTGTCGGCTACAGTCCGCCAACACGCCTTCATCGATGAAATGACTCCACCCAAGCGAGAGGACGATGGTATGCGAATGGATCTCAAGGTCTCGCTAGGACTGTGCACGTCTGATAACCAATAAGCGAAGGCGTCTGAAGATTTAAGTAGTTTTCGGTGCTTAGGGACAACCCCCTGATCATACCCAAATTGACGAGCGACGGGTACACTGATAACTGGTGCTCCCAATACGGTTAAGAGAAAAAGTCATGTTCACTCTCCATAAGCACCAAATGAGTGGACGACGTAAGAATGGCTAAAATGATTTGATCCTCTAGAGGAACTGTTGAGAGATCATCCCCGTCGTGAAGCTCGATCGACCATCCAGTAAGGGACCATGTCGTGCCTCTGATGAAGCGTTCTGGACAACGTGAGTAGGGACTCGGTGCAAAGTATCCAGGCACATTAATGTCATCGATGAAGCTCTATCATTTTTGGTGATTTATGACCCGACCATGCCAAAGCCCGGGGTGGGTCGTGAGACCTTTTTAACACGTAGACCTAGAAGGAGCACACATAGGAAATTTTTCCCAAAAGAACATTTGCAGAAATTAACAGTCAAGAAAGGTGTTGATCTTGTATAGGCCCAAGCTACATTCTAGGTCATCATGAATAAGGTCGAGCATGATGTACAAGTTACTGAGGAACATCAGGGCCAAAGCGGTTCTCTTGCATAAAGCCAGCATCATTGCCAGGCTAAAGACGTGAGGGTTAACCCTATCTGTTAGCCACCTTGCATAGTGTAAAGATAAAGAAAAAGTTAAAATTTTATATAAATTGGAATGCCAACGGTCGAAGGGGGAGGGGGGTATTCGACAACAGGTTGAGACTAAACTCGCCGTGCTCAACCCATCCCCACGACGGGTCGATGGACTATACCCGCCACTATGGCGAGTTGAGGGGCCTGACCCGGTATGACTATGGGAGACACAAATGCTTGAAGTGTGCACACGTGTGAAGCGAATAAATAAATGCATGAGAAAATATTGCACGAACGATGTTAATTTAAATGTTTACCTTGAAAGATGCTCCTAGACAATCATATCGCTACGAAGGCAGTAAGTTCCACGGTCTGGTTGCCAAAGTGGGGACCCTCTAGAGCTCCATCCCCTTTGAAAAAATAGTTGATCCAGTCGTAAAAGTTCGCTCTCTTATGTTTGTAGCATTTTGTACCGTCCATCAAGACATTGAGAATTTCTTGGTCCACATTAGGGGGGACACTAGCAAATGCAGAGTGGTCACTAAAAAATGGAAGTCGAGTTAGCATATGAACATCCTCCAAAGTAGACGTAAACTTGCTTCATCTGGTGACAGAGGTATGCGTTTGTCGACTCCAACACAACACTAGAGTTTTAATGGCAAGTAAGTCAGTGTGGATGTTAAGACACAAACTGATCCTCAAGGCTTCGTAGATTCCTTCCTCCTTCAAAATTGCAGTGTAGTCCGAGAATCTAAATATATAATCACACAAATCCGTCCAAACACCCTTAGTCCTTATTGTTAGAGTTATGTCCATAAAATATGGTGTAATAACTATTTGTGAGTATTTAGTTATTTCTCTGATATTTTATATTACTGAATTTAATAAATGAATGAAACTATTAATTAAAGTGTATTTATTATTTACTCAAGTCCTGAAACTATAGTCAACATAAGAAGAGTAAAGACTGAGTGATGTTTCAGATAAAATCTTCTGAAATAGTTTAGAATGTTACTCTCAGTCTTAGGATCAACTGGGCAATCGAGTCTGATTGTGACTGTTAGGTTGAACCAAATGATGTCGATCTTTGTAGGGGTGTGCATATTTTTTAAGAACCGACCGAACTGAACCGAACCAAACCAAACCGATCGGTTCAGTCGGTTCTTATTCTACGATAATTGTAATCAGTTCGGTTAATTTAAGTAACCGAACTTTCGGTTCGATTATATTTTACAATAAACATGTAATCGGTTCGATCCGATTGCAACTATTTTTTAATATACTATATAAATTAAATATAAATTATTAAAAACTTAATAAATTAGACACAAATTAGAAATATTTTATTAAAAATTAGACATAATTATTAATTTGACATATATATATTAATTGTGTTGAGTGTTGGTATTTTCAATTTAGTGATTTTTGCTATTTTTTAGAAATTTATAATTGTAGTTGAACCGGTTACAAGTAATCGAACCAAACTAATTACCTCGGTTTCATTCGATTCGATTCTTTTGGTTATACCTGTTCGGTTCAGTTTGATATTTTAGGTAACCGGTGAATTCGGTTCGATTATAAAAATGCATTAATCGACCGAACCGAACCGTGAACACCCCTAGATCTTTGAGAATGGGAGTGAGGACTCTAACGATTGACGTAGACATATTGTGGAGTAAAGTCATTTATCTAGCTCTAAATCTAATTGTTGCACCTTAAGGGTGTTTTCGTAATTATTTTAACCCCGAGGTGAATACAAAAATTGAACTAGTTAGTTACGATATTTGATACGTCAAAAGAGTGAGTTCAAATTACCGGACAATATATCGACTGTTGGGATTGTGATTCAACTATGTTGGAGTTGCGTAATTCACATATATAAAAAATCTCGGTTAGATTGCAAAATACAACAATATCACATTATACTTTATTGACGAGTGTATGAATAAATTAACCTGGTCAGATACTCGATAAAATGTATCATTGAATAAGACATGAGAGATTATACGAGACAATTCACTATTATGTCTTTCTTATTCACAGTCAATAAAGGAGTTAAGGAAATAATAACAATAGGGGTAAAATGATAATTTTTCATCATGCTCTTGTTACCGATATTCACGAAGGGTAATATGTTAAAATATTTCTTAGGTCGTGAAATAAAAGTGTTTATTTTCATTTAACAAAAAATGTAGTGTGCATAAAATAAGAGTTGATTCGGCATCGAACCTATAGTAGAGTCGTATGATGTCAGGATTAAATATATTGAGAATTTATAGAGATAATTTCATAGGGTATTTGAATCTTATTGCTTTATTTATGTGAGTACATTCGGTCTTAGGATTAGCTTATGAGGACATGAATAGAAGAAACAATATCAGTTGGACAAAAATGTGTTTTGAGCCAAATTATATTTCCTGAACCCATATGTGATGGGTGTTGTCACTTAATTAGTGAAGAACAATTAATTGATGTTTAAACTAATTAATTTATTATTAGATAATTAGTAAATAAGAGTAATTAATTAATTAATTGATTGAGATCAATTTAAATTTATCAATTTTGGATTGATGAATTTAGACACAATATTGACTTTAATGGGAGATGCAATTTTCGACAATTATAGATTATGGGGGTGAATTTCAGAAATTACACATATACAGGGATATATGTGAAAATTTCAAAATTATTATATAAGGGATGACATTAGGGTTGACTCCCTAAGTGTGTTGACACAACCCTACTCACACATAGCAGAAAAAGGTTTCTCTTTCCCCCTCCTACTGTTGCTGCCGAAATCACCAGATGAAAAGAAAAAATTGGGTTTTATTCTTCAGTTGTTTTAAGAGCCCACATTCAATTACTAACGACCTCCTTGTAAGATATACTTTTGAATTCAATGAGTGGTTGTTGGTGCGAAGACTAATTGAAGTTCTTGGATTTGAAGATCGAAAAACGCGAAGCATTTAGTAAGGATTCCACTAATTCAGAAAGTCTCTGATACAATGAAAATGTATAAATCATTTCTAACTTTTTTGAATATGTTAACTTTATATATATACTTCAAAAATGGGGGAAGTCGAGAGGAAATGGATTGAGCTCCCCCTCCTCTCGGTGGTTTATGTATAAGAGGGGAAGGGGGAAAGCTGTTCTTCCCAAGGGTGCTGACGCTCGTCAGCTCCTGCTGTGTTAGTGTCTCGGGGTGTTGGTCATCGCGACGCGTGCGCGGTGGAAGTGTGTGGCTCGAGGCTATTTTAAACTTTTAATATAGAACAAATATTTTAATAATATAAAATTTGTGCAACGCCACGATAACCAACATAAAAAACTTTTTATTGAAAACTCTTTTTCAATCAGTCAGGATCTATTATATATTTATACATTAAATATACAACATATAAGTTTAGGAATCATATACCTCTTGCAATCAATATCAAGCACCCTTGCAAAACCGATCGATCCTCCGTCCCATGAAACCGTTCCAACGATCAATAGAATCTGAGATCCATACCAAGATCTTTCAAGTCAATCCTCAACGCTCTAGGACGTGTGTGGATACATAAAATATTACAAGACACTTTTTCTATCTCTAGATGTATTCAATACATGAGATCTAGAAATTTACTTAGAAGGACTTTAGTGAGACGATTCTCTAAAAGAACGCAATGATTTTTCTTTTAGAAATTTGATTAACTTTTAATCGCAGAAAAAAAATTACTCTAACACTAACTGTGTTCTCCATTTTTTTATTGATGAACTTATTTATCACTGAGGCCATTATAATAATATCTATATCATTTCTCGATAATGGTGAATCATATTTTAGAGATAAGTAAAAATTAAAATTTAATTTCAAATTATAAAATACAGTGAGACCCACTGTATAATGATACACAACTGCAGTGCCACACGCGTGTTGAGGCAGCTCAACCCACCCCCTACTGCAGGTTGAAGCATCTCAACCCGTCCCCACGGTCGGTTGAGGCATCTCAACCCGTCCACACGGTGGGTTGAGGCACCACACCACGTCCCTATGATGGGAGGGCCCGCGCTCCACCACACATGTCTCGCCATTCAATCCACTGTCGCGAAAACTAGACGACAGGAAATCTCCTTCAGAGTCTGTTATGTAATGTTAGTCTAACCTCAGTAATCTGACTGCTTGATGTCGCTGAGGCACGATAGATCGAGAGAATGAAGTATGACCACGTTTATTAATGTGTCATTATTTTAAGTTCGTGATACACATGTTAGACATGTTTATATCGTTATCACGTGATTACCATGGGGGCGTACTAGCTGTCCCCACCAGATCCCATCTATAGAAAGGACTCTTGGTATCATTTATACATTCAATTCTAACCGATTCTGAGACAAAACCTCAAGAATATTGCCTCCTTGAAGTTCTTACCTACCTTAGAGTTTCAAAGACATTTGTCACATTCTGATGGCTCACTATTACAAAAGGGGGTTAGATGATGAGTAAAACCCATCATTATAACCCTAAATTAACGGCTGATCGATTATCATCTACTGGGTTGTCATCTTTAGGCATTTAAAAAAAATTGTCATTATAAGAGGGTACAATGACAGGGAATCTCCGTCATCGTAGGTACCGTGAAAAGTAGATATATGACGGGGAATCTCCATCATCTTAGTTTCTGCAAAAGTATATAGATGACGGGGATTGTCCGTCATCTTAGGTACCGCATAAAACAAATAGATGATGGGGAATCTCCGTCATCTAAAGTTCAAGAAAACAAACAAAATAAAAACTTTTATTTAACTAAATTTCCGCAGCTATATAATATTGGTCCTAGATGGTTTCTAACAATAATATAAATCATAAAATCCCAGATGGTCCCAACCAATAATATAAAATCATAAATCCTCTAGATAGTTCTGTTAACAATATATGACATCAATCCTAGATAGTCCCCTACCGCTAATATAAAACATAAAATTAACCAACAACATACATACTAATCACATCGCGTAAAATGAAGCTTCTAAATTTAAAGAAACAAACAATTGTAATTCAATTCAATCTACGTAACTCTATCTTACATAAGGAAAATATATATTTATGACAATGAACTAAGATCTGAATGCTCGAAATTGATCCTAACAAAGTAAAATGAACGAAGAGCTAATAACAAAGTAAAATGAACGAAGGGTATGATAACAAAGTAAAATGGACAGATATGCAGTATGAGTTTTCATCATCATGATGAAAATCTAGCAATACTACCTAGATTAGTAACCACATAAGTTATCACTTACGTAATTTATTTTTGACATTATTAGAAGCCGAACAACTCTCTCAAGCCCATTCAAAATGAAGTAACTACAGAACAACAACAGGAATCAGCTAAGCTTGGGTTCTAATAATAGACACTTTATGAAACAATATGAAGTTCCCTCAAAATCCTTCTATTCCCTCAAAAGTATAATTAGAACTACATTATTTTAGAATTATGATAAAAGAAATTTATCAAGCCAATTTATTAGGTTGGTGGACTAAACATGTAAAATAACAATAACATTAAGTTTTCTAGACTTCAAATTTAAATCTATAGCATCAGTAATAATGGTACATGGCATGTTGCTCATTAAAATCCACTAGAAATAAAAAAAGGTTAATCTACACAGGATATGAAAATTAGAGTTCTCATTGTAGCCTCAAGATTATGAGTTAGAAAGCAGAGAACATCTACCAACTCCCCAATATTATGAGGAGGAATATTGGTGGCCATGCCAACCTGAAGCAATAACCATATATTAGGATAAGAAATACATATGGGCAATGTAGAACGCCTTACAGCCATTTTGAGGCAAAATAGGGAAGAAGATGAGGAGATAAAAAATATTAAGGAAGAAAATTAGATGGAACCATTGCAATCCCAGAAACTAAAGAGGGATAGTTGTTGGTGATAAAGACATAAAAAGAACTAACTGTATTAAGAGAAATAAAGTTATAATCTTTAGGATAATCAACTACTGAACATTATCCTCTCATATCTATGAAGAGTTCACTATGAAGAGTTTATTGAAGAGCTAATATTTAAGTTTTCTTTTAAATCATGCTTACATTGCTAAAATTCAACTAAAAGCAATATCTTCAGATTCACATGTAAGGACACACAAAGGATACTTCCTGTACTGACATAAATGCTTAAACAAACTTACTGTTCTTCCAAGAATAAATGCAGTTGTAGCACCTAGTGTAGCGCCAATGGAGTCAGCAATAAATTCTAAAGGCAGCCCAAATAGATACCCGCCTCTAAGCTAGAATACACATCAATAAAAAAAAAAGACATACACAAATGGTAAGCTAAGGTAATTTCTCTCCAATCCCAATATTAGCTTATCAATTAGTACATCATGCAAGTGTGGCATATTCTAATAACCTTCACAATGTGTCAAATTCGACTAACATTCACATCTTTCTAGATTACTAAAGCACCATTAAATGTGTGTTACTTCACTGATTAAAATAGAGAGAAAGTCATTGCTCTAAAAAATACCGTGAGTACTGAAGCTAGAAGTGTCAACACAGTTAGAGGAATATGTGCAACAGCCCTACATATTCAGAGCAACATGTTAAAAGTCTTCAGCTAATACTTAGGGAGATCCTAGGTGTGAGCAGAAAGGAACATTGAGACAACCAAATGGAATACTTGATTCTACTGCAACAAAATTATGTAAACTTAGCAGCATTAATAGAGCTAGAATTAATTACAGAAAAGAAAGAAAGAAAAACTCTTTTCATCATGGAATAAAAGAGATGGTATGCCATCAATGGATAGTTCCATACATTTTTTTCTCTGTAGATATTAGGTTCTAAGGAAGTTATTATTTCTTTCATTTTACTCAAAACTTGAAGCATCCAAATCTCTTTGAATTCCAAAGGGACCATGGTATGCCATCAATGGTTGTTCTCGATTCATCGTAGCCATAAATTACAATGAATACTTGAATCCCTCTTTCAAGGAAATGTAGTTTAACATCATAAATATATTACAGAATATGAATAAAATCACAAACACACAAGCTTATAAATATCTACTGGTTAGATGTGGATTCCAACTAAGTTATAGGGAAGGAGTTACACCTATCATGATTTTACATAGTGAAAGTTGAATCTAAAACCATAGCTCTTTGATTTAATCTATTATCATCTGCAACTCAAAATTTAAAATCAACTTAACATCAAACTTGGAACGTGATATCACTTTAAAATTGGCAAAGAAAGCACCTCAACTTTATTCACGACTTTGAACATATAATCTTTCCTGAGAGTCGACCCTGTACTTACTAGATTATTATAACAAGACACTCATGTACTTGATTGAAGATCTCTTATTTTGATAACTGTCACTTCATTTTAATGAATTTGTTAAGTCTGCTAACATAATAATGTATTTTTCAGAGATCTCTCAATGTGCAGGAACCTATGCGGTTATAAAAAATTTGCAGGGGTCTACATAGTGAAGTATCAAAGTTCAAGAGCATACGTGAATTTTATCCTTCTTAAAATAGGGAAACATGATTTTAAATCAATCCAAGTTTAAACCACATCTCCTGAGCAATAAAGTATGATTTATACCAAGAAAGTCATTGCATGTGGAAAATAATATTATAACTGATAAAGAACCTTCATTTGGGCCCATAAATGGGTAAAAGGTAGAACCAATTTTTTTTTTTTGTAAATATGTGTTCACGACAACCAATTTTTAGATTTATTTTTAGTTGCTTCTTTTAATCCAGAAATTCATTCATAAAAATAGTATTTGTTGTACTTAAATAAAATATTACATTCTTGCCTTTAGAGATATTTTATTTTTGTACGGTGTGAAAATATTGGGTAGCATTTTTTTTTGAATAAATATTGGGTAGCATTGTACATGGGAAATGATCCACTTTAAACTCTAAAGTCAAAACATGGAGTAATGATGGTAAATCCAACAATTTGTATTAAGCTGTACTAGTCGTTAGATTATACTGAACAATATACTGTACTNAGAAAAAACTCTTTTCATCATGGAATAAAAGAGATGGTATGCCATCAATGGATAGTTCCATACATTTTTTTTCTCTGTAGATATTAGGTTCTAAAGAAGTTATTATTTCTTTCATTTTACTGAAAACTTGAAGCATCCAAATCTCTTTGAATTCCAAAGGACCATGGTATGCCATCAATGGTTGTTCTCGATTCATCGTAGCCATTAATTACAATGAATACTTGAATCCCTCTTTCAAGGAAATGTAGTTTAACATCATAAATATATTACAAAATATGAATAAAATCACAAACACACAAAGCTTATAAATATCTACTAGTTAGATGTGGATTCCAACTAAGTTATAGGAAAGGAGTTACACCTATCATGATTTTACATAGTGAAAGTTGAATCTAAAACCATAGCTCTTTGATTTAATCTATTATCATCTGCAACTCAAAATTTAAAATCAACTTAATGTATTTTTCAGAGATCTCTCAATGTGCAGGAACCTATGCGGTTATAAAAAATTTGCAGGGGTCTACATAGTGAAGTATCAAAGTTCAAGAGCATACGTGAATTTTATCCTTCTTAAAATAGGGAAACATGCTTTTAAATCAATCCAAGTTTAAACCACATCTCATGAGCAATAAAGTATGATTTTTACCAAGAAAGTCATTGCATGTGGAAAATAATATTATAACTGATAAGGAACCTTCATTTGGGCCCATAAATGGGTAAAAGGTAGAACCAATTTTTTTTTGTAAATATGTGTTCACGACAACCAATTTTTAGATTTATTTTTAGTTGCTTTTTTTAATCCAGAAATTCATTCATAAAAAAGGAAGAAGGTGGAAGCCAAATGGAGAGAGGAGAATGCTAAAAAAAGAACGAAACTACTTATATAGATCTGAAGGGTCTAATGGATTTTGGGTTTTCTTGGAATCTTGAAGATATATTGAATGAAGACTTTTACAGAGACAAGGTTTTGTTTTCTTTCTTAATTCATCCTCTTTGATCCTTTAATTTTCTATGAGATTCTTCTATAATAAAATCAGACTATGTCACGGTGGTTGTTTCTCTCTCGTCACAATAACAGTGTCTTCAAAAACGGATGTAACCGTTTCCCAACAGATTGCGGATGTCGCAGCGGTCAATTTTTTCAAATGCTAGCCATTTGAAGAAAAATATTTCTCTTCCATTTGAAAATTATGGAAACATTTTAAAAATATGTTGTAAATATTTGACCCTATTTGACCGGTTTTGATTTTATTTTAACTAAATAATACCTTTAACAAGTAATTAATTACATATTGTTAATAATTTAACATGAGGATGTTAAATCTCATTAAATTTACTTTCCCTTTCTATAAAAAAAATTATAATTCTTATATGGGATACTCATATTTTTATATTCGATTTCACAGTACTAAGAAAAAAAAATTTAAATGCTAGCAAAAATATATGAGCCCAAAGTTTAGCCCAAAAGTGTTTGAAATGTTCATAAATATAAAAAATAAAAAATATGTAATTTAAAAAAAATCATAAATATAAAAATATAAAAAATAATCTACTGACGTGATGATATTTATGAATAAAAATTTAAAATTTCCTTGACGTGGGGAGCGGGTTTTAATGTCAATTTTTTGTTTTTTTAGAATTAGGATAATCATTTTTTATTTTATTTTATCTTTTGATATTTTTTTATTTTATTTTTCTTAAAAATGATGTTAATCCGTTAAGACCTCAAAATTTGTCAAAATGACTTGAACAACAAAAATCCAATTCCTTCCTTTGTTTCAGTTGAAGCTACCAGAAATCAAAATACTCTAAATTTTCTTTAGTTTCTTTAATGCAGCCGCAAAACCCTAGCCCTCTCTCAGAGCCATCAGCTCTCTCTGTGAACAAAGCTTCTTCAACGCATGCTTTTCACATTTCATCCGGCCACAGAGCTTCTTTTCTGTTTTTTCCTTTGTTTTTAGCATGTTAATGGCTGACGCGGCGAATATCAGCTCCGTAATGGCCGAACGGGGCGATAACGGCCGCGACGCCGGTGAATCGTACACACACTATGATATCGGACGGTAACGCTATGAGAAAGCTCCGATACAGTTGCAAAACAGCCGTTACGTTATTCATTTATTGTCAAGGCACAATAACAAATAATAGTTTGGGAGAACTAGAAACATGACTGAAAATATAAAGATGAATTGCAAAAACGTCCCTTTTTTTGTAAAAATTGCCTGTAAATCGTTTATACAGATTGCACAGGCGTAAATATAAACAGTTGATATACAGATTGAACAGGCGTAAATATAAACAGTTGATATACAGATTGCGCAGGCGTAAATACAAGCAATATACTTACGATTGTCTAAATTTCATAAAAAATCTGTTTACCTCAGCCATTTTCGGCGATGACAAATCTAAATCTAAATATTTATTGAGTTTAATGTGTAAAGTTCAAAAATACCAATTTTCATCGCTCAACCAACAATTAATAAATTGAAAACAAACATGCTACAAAATTATAAACAAAAAAAAATGACACAAAATGACAACTAAAATAATTCAACCATTTGTATAGAAATATTGATATATTTACATGTCAGATGCTATCGAGGAAATTCCTGAAGTCTACAGCACATGTGTTAAGACAAACATCTCTATTTCAAATCTTTTCATTATTCAAATTAAATTACCTTAACTTCGTGAATTTGACCTCAGCACTTATAGTTTGAATAACTTTTGTTTTTCCTTAAAACTTGCATTGACAGATAGAGAAGATACCATTATCATTTGTGTCTGTGAAACACTATTTTGATTCATATATGGATACTTTGTTGAAAGAAATTCGAGCCGAACTGTCTTCAAGTTTGAAAGCTATATCAGCGTCTCCTTATGCCGAAATAATATCTATTGAGGAGTCAAAGCCAAATGGAACATTGTTATTCAATGTTAAGGTTAAGTTCTGGAACAATGGATTCCACACTCAAGGGAAGGAGCCTTACAGAGTGTTTTCCTGGGGATATTTTTATTATTTTGGATGCTAAGCCATCAACTTTTAATACATTCAAGGGAGGAAGGAGTTGGCCTTTGGCTTGGGCTCACCACATTCCATTTAATAGACAAATCAAACTCCAAGCAACAAAGGGCATCAGAGCTGAAGATGGCATGCACAAAACATTGTTTCTCGTTTTTCTGGCAAAGATAACAACCAAATTGAGAATGTGGAAATCTTTGCAGATCCATAAGAACGTCAAGATTATTGAGCAAGGTAAGATATTGTTCATCTGAGATAACAAAATAACTCACACTGAGCACGTCTGTCAACGTTTTACAGGGGTCAACGGTCCTAACACAATCTCTGCTCAACGGACCTTACCTAGACGCGACTTGGGTGATGTCCCACTCAGTGTTCGTTGATTGTTTTCTGAACTTACTGTAGGCTACAGTGAGTGCTTCCTCAACCTTAACAGTTACACATTGAGTGCCTTCGAGTTAGCAACAGGATCATGACTAGTAGAGCTTATAGTCATGGTTATATACAATTTACATTAGTACATACATGGTCTCATGAACAGCTACTATGGAAAAGTAAAAGAGAACTTACAGTTAGGGAGCACTGGAACTCCTGAGCACAACAACATTATGTATGTGTAGGTGTGAGCAGGAAATTAATGGAGATAATAGAGGAGAGAGAGAATTTAGAAAGAGTGTGTAAGGGTAAACATAAGTGCTCAGCACATGAGCATTCTATTAAACACGAAAGGGAAAATATGCTTCTGTCTCTCAACAAGGGCGAGAGACCCTTTTTATAATACAAGAAAGTAACTTAACTTAGACAAAAGTAACTAGAGTAAAGTAAAGTAACTACACACAATTATTACAAGATTACAAGTGATAAGGCAGTGTGGCGTGGCTTTATGAGCATAGTCCACTTGTGCGGTTTGGAGAAGCTACTGTGACAAACTTTGGTTGCTTCTGCTTGATGTCTGCCAGCTGGTCTGGTCATATTAGCTTACCTTTCATTTTTCCTTTATTGTATCTGGTTGATCTGAGATGATGGACGCTAACGAGTCCCAAAAGTCAGCAATAGTTGGCTCTAGTGGGTCCATTTCTGGTGGTAAGTCATAATTGGGATCTTGGTTTTCGCCAACAAAGATGCTGAAGGCATTGTGCTGAGTGAGGTCAAGGCTGAGATCAGTAGTAGGCACAATACTAGAAGATATTGGTGATTGCCTTTGTGGACTCGGGTTGGTACTTGATGTGGCCATGGAGGATGTGTCAGATCCAAACACATGTAGGAACTAGTGTTTGACAAAATCTATGGTTTTTACAGCTAATTCTTTTTCACTGATCTGGGGAAACTGTTGTTTAATAAGATTCTGAGCATTTAAAAATGGATTGCTCGTTGATACTAGTACAGGTTTAGGGACTGCTTCATAACAGGCTTGTCCATGGATTTTAATTAACTTGATTAATTCAGTTAAGTGGGGGTTCATTCATTTATCCCACCATTAAGTAAAGAATATATGTTTTAATACGGGTATTCCATTCTGGTAATCACATTTAAGATCTCATTTTCAAATCCATGGGATATTGAATCGGATGATGAAATGTACCAATGATTTGGATACGATACTATTTTTATTGATTAGGGCATATTGTGAATGCCATTCTTTAAACTCAGTTTGTAGTATTTCTGGTACAGTATCAAACGTAAGACCAAATTTATCCCACCAAAGGAGGAACCAATTTGGTAATCCTGTGTCTAATACTTCAGGGCATATACGGATAAACCATGTATGGTTGCATATCGAATTTTGATAATAGAAAGTATTTGTAAAGGATTCTATGTAATCTCAATAACTGTATTTTATAGTTTTCTGATGTATCTCCATGATTCTGGTAGTATGGGGATGTAGACTCCATTGATTGATAGAGATGAAATTTCGGATCACAGCCCTACTAAAAGTAATTGGGCTGATATTTCGGTTAGAGTCATGTAATGTATGTCTGATTTTCATGCTATCAGATTGAACTACTATAGCTTCATAAATGTATCAATAGTGTTTAAATCTGGTTGGATACTGTTGTGTGTAGAGATAACGGGTTTTTATCTCCCATGGATCTTCCATCCATTTTTCATCATTCGGTTCAATTATGAGAATTGTTTCCTCAGATATTCGGTTAATAATATACTGTTCTGCTATCAAGAGGACTTCTTTCGTACTCTTTCGAGTAGCCTCTTGTACACTGGGGAATTCTGATGGCCAGAAAATCTCATCATTCAGATATTGCAGATTTGTTCTGCCACGTCCGCGCCCACTAGAACTGCGGCCTCTTCCTCGGTTACTCATCATTGGAGTTTGTTCCCTGTAAATACTCACGGGTTAGAAAATCAGGAAGAGAATTATGTTCGCCTTTAATATATTCAATATAAAAATCAAATACAGATAAAATACTTTGCCATGATGTAAATAATTGTTTTGATGCAAAGTTTTGTACATTTTTTCTGAAAATCTGTTTTGCAGCAGAGCAGTCAACACAGATAAGAAAATGTTGATTTAACAGATCATCTTGAAATTTTAATACACATTTCACAATTGCTAAACATTCTTGTTTAATTGTCGGATAATTTTTTGCTGGTCCTTTCCAAGTACCAGATGTGAATCTTAATAATTCTTCTTTATGAGTTTGGGGATTTGCCTGTTTCAGAATACCTCCATAACCTAGTTTAGAGCGATCAGTTTCTACAATTTTATGCCATGTTGGGTGTGGTAAAGCTAAACAATTTAATTGTTTAATTTTAGCTTTAATATTCTTAACTGCTAATGTCAGATCTGATGTCCAAGGTATATGTTTCTTTTGAAGTCTCNTTATGGCCTAAGAATCTAACTGTTGTTTAGAATAATTTCATTTTAGTGACAGATAGGACTAAACCATTACAAATAATAACATTCTTAACAATATTAAGATGTTTAAAATGCTAGTCTATGGATGATGAGAAGATTACGACATCATCAATGTAACAGATAATAAATGTAGTATAAGCATTAAAAATATCATTCATGATATGCTGGAATTCAGATGGACCATTTTTGACACCAAATGGTAAAACATTCCATTCAAAATGGCCAAAAGGTACTGTAAATGCAGTTTTATACCTGTCTGATTTAGCTATTTGAATTTTCCAAAATCCTGATTTCAGATCATATTTTGAAAAGATCACAGAATCATAAAGTCTATCAAGTATATTTTTTTTATTCGGGATTGGATATCTAATCCATTTTAATGCATCGTTTGATGGTTTATAATTGATCACTAATCTAGGTGATTCTCTTTCTATCTCAGCATTTTTGTTTACAAAGAAACTAGTACAACTCTAAAGAGATTTACTGGGTCTAATTAATTTCTTTTGTAACAGAGATTCAATGTCAGTTTTGCAGAGATCCAAATATTCCTTTTCCATTTGGCTGGGTCTAGATTTGGTAGGGATATTCTTCTCATTGAAGTCTGGCTGATATGGCAAGGATATAATGTGTTTATTTCTATCCCAGAAGTCATTTGGGATATCACTACAAGTTTCAGATTGGAATTCATGAAAAATTGTTTGAATTTTCTTTTGTATTGTGGGTTGTTGAATACGCTGGTCAATTGTCAAAAAGTGTATTTCTTTATGTAACAAATTTAACTGATTTGTCTTATTATCAATTAGATGTCTGATGATATCTACTTCTTTAGTATATGGTTTGGTGATGAATTCAAAAGTAATGTCAACAGTATCAATAACTGTATGGATACCAGAGATATCAATTCTAGTAATAGGCATGATTGAATTAAGGAAATGATTGCCTAAGATAATACTTTGTGTCATATTCTTTATGAGCACAAATGAAGCAGGTATGCAAACTCCCTGTTTGCAGATAAACGCTTCTGGTATTTTGTACTGAATTCTCATGGAATTTTCACTAGCGCTTGTGAGAGATTGAGTGGTTTTATGAAAATATTTCAGAGGGATTAATCCTTCATGAATGCAGTTCATATCGGCACCACTATCTACTAAGACAATGGCGTCAGTAATGATAAAATCAGGTTTGATTACTAAGGTAATCTTTGTGTACCATTTCTGGAAGGTGACCTGGTTTAGTAGGAATAAATACGGATTATTTTCTTTTGTCTGATCTGGTGAGATCTGACAAGGCTGATCTGGGGAGGTCAAAGTCTGACTTTGACTTTGGCCTGAAGATGGCTGATCTGGTGAAGTCAGGTCTGGGAAGACTACATGGGCTTTCCCTTTAACTGTAGACTGTTTTAAGAGATTCATATATTGAGCAAGAATTTGATTTGCAGTCTTTAACTGCTGGATTTCAGATTTAAAAATATTAATTTTCATTTTCAGATTAGAAATGGTTATGGGTTTGTGAGGTATATAATTCTGTTGAATACGGTTTAACAGTTCCTTCATACTGTAATTTTTTACAGGTTTGATCTCGAGAGTGGAATATTCCTTGTAGCAGGTTTCTAAAAACTTGAGTTTCATCTCTGGATCAGTTATTTGATCGGCTGTGACAAGAAGAGATCGTTGAGTGTCAGTTAAGACATTTAGACCTGGACCATTCAGATCTAAACCGTTCATCTCAACTATTGCCTTCCAATAGTTGGTTTCTGTTATGGCATTACAGGTTTAGGAGTTGCAGCAAGGTTGATCGGGTTGTTCAGATGTGGCAGATGAATCAGACTCAGATGCAGAAATATATGTAACGTCATCATCTGAACTGGTAGTAGAACTACCTTCAGAGAGGCAGTTCAAAATCTTTTGTTGCGTTTCTTCATCGAGAG
>QANY01008090.1:0-88075 GCA_003255025.1 Datisca glomerata
CATGCTGATTTCACGACTTCTACATAAACATGCTGACACTACTAATGGATTGAACCATACTCATTGTAAAGTTTTGTTAGAAAATGGCCCAATTTCACACTGTAAATTAGTAAAACAAATTATGCAAGAAAGAAAATCTATTGCATTGATAAAGATTCTAACCAAAATTCCGTGGAATTTTGTGGCTTTAGCCACACAGAGAAATAAAATTTCTCCATTTTCTCTCACTTTCTCCCTTTTTCTTCTAAAGATGTTCTCATAACAACACTCATCCAACCGAACCTAAGAGAGAACGAGAAATATAATGTACCTCAAGAACTTGCAGCGCATCTATCATCTACCATAAAACTTGCAATCATGTAGAAAAAAGGGAAAATAGATGTTAATACGAGAAAAGAAATAAGATAATAGAGTATCATAGTGTTACATGCTGCTGGATAATCTGTCTTTGCATCCAAAATAATTTCCTTTGTAATGTCCATATAAGCAGATTTATCAATTTCCTGGAATAAAGCAAATAATCAACTAAATATATATGAAACATAACTTTTGAACAACGAGCAAATATATCTTAAAATTAGTTCTGTTATTGAGGAAATAGAAAGGCATAATCGAGATGAATTTTCCATTTGTAACATTAGTAACATTAGTTCTATTACTAAAATTCAAAAATGAAGTACATAAACTTTAAAGCCAGACCTATATATTGCAATTGTAACTTATTAGAACTTTGGATAATCCTTAACCTTGGAGATGACAAATGATCTTACATTATGTAAAAAATTTAGAATTTGATGGTATAATCTATAATTAAAAATATGCAACGTTGTTACAACCAGGGATAAGTTGATTAATAATATGCCCGTAAAGAGTTCAAGTAACAACCATATTGCTTCATAATATTAAGTCAACATACCCACAGTGACTTTTACTTCTTCTTTTTTTGGGGGGGGGGGGGGCATTAGGNGGGGCATTGAGGGCAAAGCAGAACACTACTTAGTAAGACAAATAGATAAATTACTACCTTGATGTTTGTTGGACAAAGCATGATAGCCTCCCCAGCGTCTGTTAGAGAAGGTTTTTAAATCCTCAATAGCAAATTCACGTGGGCTCTATTTCTAAAGAGTTTCTCTCATGTAGCAATCAGTTGCATCGAATAGTGCTTTTTATCCATCTTCATAAACTTGTTACCATATGTATATCGCTTCTCATTATTTTTACTACACAAAATGAAAAGCTTATGGACACAATGTTCACATTATAAGCATTTGAGAAAGAAACTAACATGTAATCTCCATGCTGCACCATTCAATCATGAACTGGTCATTTCACATAGTTCTAGTCAAGTACTTAAAAGTATCATCGATTAGAAAAAGAACTCTGATCAGAAAGTGCATCCAACATCCATCTTTTTTCTTTCTTTTGATTTGCAAAATAAGGTTTCCATCTTAAAAAGGGGTAAAGACTAGTTGTAATTATCATCTAAAAGGTCCCACCCACTACATTTTCCCACCAGTGGCATGCTGAATAAATTTTCCATTTCAATGCGGACACTAGAAATTTCTCAAGAAAAATAATAATTAGGTTTGATCTTTCTTTCTATAGCAAAACCAAACCAGTTGATTACAAATGGTTGTATAAACTATGCCTCTACTTTAGTAAGACATTGACATTCTCCATCGCCTTGTATGCAGCAGATATAAAAATCACATTAAATGTATAAATATAACATGGGAGCATTTTTCTAGTGCGTCCTAATCCCAGAACTATTATTGCTTATATATAAATTTTGTGAAGTACTTTTTATTTTGTGCAAATGATGATACATGCAAGAGATGATAAATAATGAGATACATCATAATTAGGATTCTTGAAAGTCTTGTAGAGCATCCCACCTGAAAGTATGCTATAACAATTATCCACAACAAACAAAAATCAGAATTTCTCTATGAACAGACATATATAGCAGATAGAATTTAGAAAATTTAACTCAAAAATAGAAAAAAAGGAAGCCAAATTATGCCTTCTTTCAGTTTAAGATAAGATGAAATCCATATTATCAACATTCAAAAGTCAAAACTTGAAATTGGACAAAACCTAAAATCCAGGGTGGAGATCGGATTTTAGACGTGCAATCAGAAGCTCAAAACTCTTTGATCGACCTAGAAGAAAAACAAATCGGAAAAATAGGTAGGTCAGGACGCGATAGACCCTAAAACTGTGCAAAATCATTAACACTTCTTACTCTAACTAGGAAAAAATTGGCCTAATATAACCCATATGCTCCATGTGATCTTTGTATTATTTTACTGGAAATCCTTTCGTCATGGGATCCACAATCATTAGCTTGGTACCAAAGTGTTCAATGAACACTTATTCAATATTCACTTGCTCTCTAACAACTAGATACTTGATGTCGATATGCTTGCTTCAGCTTCCACTTTTATTATTCTTGGAGAAGAAAATTACGGTCGAATTATTTCAATAGATATTTATGGGTCTCGATATGGTTTGCCTGACACTTCTCCAAGATATAGCACCTCTAACAAGAATGAAAATGTATCCCGAAGTTGACTTTCTGTTGTCTAGACATCCAGAAAAATTTGAATCTGAATATCCAACCAATTCCAGATAATTGGAGTGTCTGTATGTAAGTCCTGTAGTCATTGGTTCCTTGTAAATACCTTATAACATTTTTAGTAGCTCTCCAATCCTCTATACTAGGATTCTTCTGGTATCTGCTAGCATTCCCACTATGAATCCGATATCAGGTCCTATATATACATGTTCATACATTAGGCTGCCAACTGCAGATGCATATGGTATGTTGTCCATCTGTTGTTGTTCCAATTCATTTTGTGGGCATTGATTCTGATTGAACTTATCTCCTTTAACTATAGGTGCAACTGTTGGAGAGTACTCTTTCATTATGAATCTCTCTAAAACCTTTCCCATGTAGGCCCTTTGAGATAGTCTTAATATTTGTTGAGATCTATCTCTATGAATCTTTATGCCAATGACATAAGAGGCTTCACATAAATCCTTCATTTCAAAGTTTTTACAGAGGAACTATTTTGTCTCATGGAGTAAGCCGAAATCATTGCTTGTAAGTAAAATGTCATCCACGTACAAAACTAAAAATATATAGTTACTCTCATAAATCTTAAGGTATATGCATTGATCAACAATGTTCTTACAGAAACTGAATGAGGTAACAATGTTATGAAACTTTGTATCACTACAACACATAAGAGATACAATAGCGGCCGAAAAATGCTATGGTATAGTTTCCATAGCATTTTTGAAAACACAGTGTTTGCAAACGTTATTAAAAGTGCGAAGCAACGATAGTGGTTTTTCAACAGTATGAAAAATGCTATAATTAGACTTATTATGGCGTTTAAAAAATGCTATAATAATTTAAAAACGCTATAATATATCTATTATAGCATTTCTGAAACGCAATAGGCAATCTCTTATATTGTTTAGAACATGCTATAGTATAACTTATTATAGCATTTAAAAAATGCTATAGTTTTTAAAAGCTCTAGAAGACATTGCTTTTATAGCATTTTAAAGCATTTAATAGCACTTTTTTAGTGTGATGATTTTTTATAGCGCTTTTCTAACACTTTTGTATAGTGTTTTATAGCATTTTCATAGCATCTTTTATTGGTTGCCTGTATTTTAATTCCTCAAACTTGCATTTAAGCACATATTTAATAACGTTAACAAAAAATCACAAATCATATATCATTGTATTGAATTTCACAAATTTCTTAAATATAATAATATATGGTCCGCTAGAAATTACATCTCAAATAAGCAAATTCTAGAATACTAAAACAATATTATGGTCCCAATAGCTTGTCATATTACATATAAATCCTTCATTTGTTGCTTGAGCAGCTTGCTCTACTATCTGTCATTAAATGAAAACTGTTAATGAATACACAATGGAGGTAAAGCTCTTATAATGCATTTTTCTCAAATAAGCAAATTTTGTAAGAATAGACTGCTGGCAGACTTCAATTTAATAAAATCTTATATCACACTATCCTTCAACCAGCATCGACGATTTACAATTGAAATCCTATGATGGGTGTATGTTATCCCCGAGTACTTAAGATTGTAGGCATAATCACAAGGACAGAGACTATAACATATGTGAGGCAATCAAGCAAGGTCTTAAGTGGCATGCTCAATCAATTTAACTTTCAAGTACCACACTCCAAGGCAATCAAGTACCATAATTTCTTGAGCAGGTTATCTATTTGATCAGTTCAAGTACAATATAGCTATGGCAATCAATTCCTTTTCTAACAAAAAAGCAATTAAGTACATTATTTTCAAGATAATCAAAGCAGAAAGTTACACCGCATGCTTATTAAATCAAATCTTAATCTAACCTCAAGCAAGTAAGTAATTCGCATGCTTATTACACCTCTATGTATGTGCGAATGTTTATATAAAAGCAACTAAATACCAATTTTAAGAAGTAGCTTTCTAAGTTACACATGTAAACTCAATCTAACTTACACAAAAGCATTTGCTAGAAAGAATATTCAACTTCAATATTATCTGCATCAAATTAGCAGAACTCATGATCATCATTGACCATTCAATATCTTTAAAATATATCTCATGGCTACTAACAAAGCAACTCTCTAATTCACTAGTCAAAACCAACTGTTCATCATCAAAAGTATGTAGCAGACTCACGAAACTCTATGATACAAAAAAAGAAGCAAATGGGTCAAACACAATGCCATGCACTCATGCATGGAAGTTGTGGATGATAAAATAGACGCAGAAAAGGCATCATTTCCAAAAGAAGGACAAACTAAACCATGTACTGGAGCGCTTACCATGTTTTGCTTACTTTTTATACAATCTTAATTTTACTTATTTCCATATAACAATGATTAGGTCCACATTTTGCTTATTTGTGTAAAAAAGAAGTGGCAGTACACAAGCAAAGAAGTGAAAGCCTATCAGACTAAGAATACAAGTGCTTAAAGGAAAAAAATAAATAAAATGGAGGACTATATTAGATCAGAGAAGATAGAGCATACATGAGGCTTTTCTTCTAGCATGAACATGCACAAACCTAATTCATATCCTAAAACAACCACACTCTCAGGTTGTTGGCAGCCAATAAGATATGAATAACCAGCATCTTGTCGAAATATATAAGGCACCAACTTGAGGAGAAATATTACGCAGTACTTTGCATCATATATTATAAAACAACTAAACATAAATTTTTCTCAATTCTAAAATTAAAAGACTTCAATATCACATGGAAACATTGAGGAGACTCCAGAAGTAGATGCTCGCTCTTTACTAACAGCATTATTTGCGTTGCATACCAATAAAAAAAGTTTAAAAAATACTAGAAAAATATATTTTCTTGGGAAAAAGTAATGATGATCATCAGACCTTTACCTGCATTATTTATGTATTGAGGCAGACCAACCTTAATGAGGACCTTAGATCAACTAGGCTGAAACACAAGAGTCCTAGAACAAGACCAGATGTGATACCAGTAAATGATACAAGTACCAAACCTACCATGGCAAACACCCAAAAATCGGGTTTACAGTAATGAACGACATCTTATCTCAGTGTATATCAATGGAAACAATGCAAGAGATTATAGTATACACTTCAGACTTCAGTTATTCTACACAAGCTTAAATCAATGAACCATTTGGCTGGCGGTTCTAAGATAAAAACAACATTTACGACCGGACTATGATGATTTATGAAACAAGGTTTCTACTGAAGGTGACAGCAACATCATATAGTATGAATGATCAAGTCTGGAAAATTTCATTCATTAAACAATGAGTAAATGAGAATCAGATCTTACAAAATAGTTGCTTAAAGAGATGTTAACTTGAAGAATAGAAACTACAGCAAAGTATTAGAAATGAACTTTTTCTCACCTTTTCTCTATGGGCGAGCAAGAGAATTAGAGAGAGATTAAGTAAAGATAGTTTGTTACAGAGCAAAAGCGAAAAACGGTTTGTTAAGAAGGGAGATTGAGAAACAAGGAAAGAATGGTGAGATCCTTTTAGAAACACATGAGGAGGAATACAATTCCTCAAATATAATTACTATCTCAAATATACAATTTATGCCCCGGTATTTACAAACAAGCATCGATAGTAGCTTAAAAGTAAGAGATCCTAGCAAGAAACAACATTGAGGTAGACTGAAAGGAGAAATGATAGTTCATTCAACCCACACACTGTTTTTTCAATATCCAGCATACAATCTAATCAAGAAGATCTAACACATGACACAAGATTCAATTATCACATCATGGAAGTGTCATAGATATGTATCACAAAAGTAGTTTGACAACTCCATTCACTAAGATTTTTTATAGGTCTTAAATGTATGAACAACACCAAAGCAAAATAAGATGACACGCTACAATGACTGGGATGCATATTATAAAACAAATATCAAGCAACAGTTCAACACCCCCCCAAATCCAACCCCCGAGCATACATAGAAATTTCAACTGATTTTCAGTCTTGAAGTCAATGTTTTGCAGAAATCACTTGGTTTATGCTCAATCAATTCAAGTAGGCATTCAGGCAAGAAGAGGCTATAACAGATGTGAGGCAATCAGGAAAGAAAGGATAAACTCTAAAGAAATTTCATTACAGACAGCTCTAAAAAACTTTTACGATTGTCAAAGAAATATGGAAGAAAGGACAAACTCCAAAAAAAGTTACCAATTGAAGCTCCAGAAACAAGAGAAAATGACTAACACAAAGTTGTCTAATCTGCCTCCAAATTTTATCTCTCATCAATTTCCTAGAATGAAGTAAATAATCGGCTAAATATCTAAGAAACATAACTTTTGGACAACATGTAAACAGATCTTAAAAGTAAGTTACTTGATAAAACTTCACTAGTACTTATCTCGGTGAGCTCTAGATTAACAAGTTACATTTACTACTCAAATAAAAAAATATTGAATAAATTATTTACAGTAAGAAGATTCTAACTGATGAATCTAACTCTGCCTCATCGAGACATGAACCAATCAAGACAGAACGATACATTCAAATTTTTAACTGATGATTCTAGAGGTTATGGAAGATTTAAGATTTTATTTGGGAAATACTAGAACAGTGAAAAAGTCACTACAAGAATAGATGAAGCAAGGAACCGTCCTCTCCACTTCTAATACAAGAGTTTGGAGCTGCAAAGAAGAAACACAGTCACTACAACACTAAATATTCGCATCCTAGTTATGGACTAATGCTTTCAGAGCTAATTAACTTACTGAAAATTAGAATGCAAACCATAAATATATTGAACAAACATACCCTAATCAACTTACTGATTACAAAGAACCCAGATAAGAAATCAAGGGTTTTCATTTCAAAAATTACTGCATGCCCAGAAATCGGGAACACATACCTTAATCAACTCAGAAAAATTCAAAAAATCACAAAATCAGACAAAATTCACTAAAATCATACAAGAATTTGAGAATGAAACCATTACCTCTAGTTTTGAGCTGTGAAATTGAAGTAACATAGAGATGGCCGTCAATGTCGAGAGAGTGAGAGCTGTGAGGGAGAGCTTACTGCTGTGATAACATGCGATGAAGCTGAAAGAGAGAGCTGAGAGATAGAAAGAGAGGTTCTCAAGATGAGCTACTGTGAGCTTTGAGTGTGTGCTGCAAAAGAGCTCTCGTTGGTGAGAAGAGCTATTGTGTGAAAGAGAGAGATACTGTGAGAGATGCGGGTTAGGGAAGAAATTTTTCGTTTAGTAAAGATAGGCGCGAGGCTTCGTGAAATTTCATTTGGCGTTTTAATTTTTTTTTTCATTTTGCTCTAAAATGCAATTGTGTTGTGCTATTACAACACATAATTGTTGTAGTGTATACCATTGATGGGATGCATGCTTTAGTCTATATATAGATCTTTTAAGCTTGCAAACTAATCGACTTTCATGTCAAGAGTAAAACCTTTAGGCTAGGACATATATACCTCTTCCTTTAGGTCCTCATTCAAGAAACATTGTTTTGTCATCCATCTGATGTAACTCTAAATCAAAATGAGCTACTAAAACCATGATTATTCTGAATGAATCCTTCTTAGAAACTGGAGAGAACATTTCATGATAATCAATGCCTTCCTTTTAAGTGAAACTTTTGGCTACAAGTCTAGCTTTATATTTCTCTATTTTACCCAATAAGTCCCTTTTAGCTTTATAAACCCATTTACAACCAATGGTTGTAGCTCCCTTTAGTAACTCAACAAGATCTTAGACTTTATTTTTAGCCATAGATTCTAACTCTTCCTTCATGGAACCATACCAATACGTGGAATTATCACCACTCATAGCTTTAGAGAATGAACTTGGATCGTTTACTGATCTGATGTCAACATCAGCTTCTTTGAGATATACAATGTAATCACTAGAAATTGTCGATTTTCTTATCCTCGAAGATCTCCTCAAGTCTTTTATCTCAACTATATTTTATGTAGGCTTGACAGTAGCCTCATTATGTACTTCATCTATATGGGTTGATTCATCATGAATTGGTTGCTCTAGAGTTGGTTGCTCTTTAATGATATCTAGTTGATTTCCTTGAAGAACTACCAATTGTCTATTATTTGTAGGCAGCTCAATCTCGTGCTTCCTTAAATTCTACCTTACGAGGTACAACACTCCCACTAGGCTCATGGTCTTAAAGAAATTTAGCAATTCTAGCCTCAACGATTCTAGTAGTATCCGAAGAACAGTAAAAATGATATCCTTTAGAATTCAAAGCATAGCCAATGAAAAAATCATTGATTATCCTCGGATCTAATTTCTTGATGTGAGGATTATAAACCCTCACCTCTGAAGGACACTCCTAAATGTGTAAATGGCTTAGACTAGGTTTTCATTCATTTCACAACTTAAAAGTTAGATGACCCTACTTAAGATATATACTTCCGTTTTTAAGGTTTCACTCTATAAGGATAAAGAAAGACTAGAGTTGTCGATCATGCTTCTTACCATGTCCATCAGTGTTCTATTCCTTCTTCCAGCACATCATTTTGTTGTGGTGTGCCAGGCAATGAATATTGAGCAATTATACCTTCTTGCTCAAGAAACCTTGTAAATGGACTAGACATTTGTCTCTTTTCTATGTACCTACTATAGAACTCTCCTCCCCTGTCTGACCTTACAATTTTAATTTTCTTTTCCTTTTGTTTCTCTACTTGTACTTTATAAATTTTAAGAGAATCTAGAGCTTCATCCTTATTAAAGAGAATATAGAGATACATAAATCTAGTATGGTCATCAATGATTGAGATAAAATATCTATGACCATTCAGACATGGAATAGTAAATGGTCTCAAGAATTTTAGAACTTCTCCTGGCACCCTTAGTGGATTTTTTGGTTTGCTTTTCCTTGATGCAATCCACACGAGTACCAAAATCTGTAAAGTCAAGAGTTTTTAAAACTCCACCATTTACTAATCTCTTAATTCTCTCTATGGAGATATGTCCCAATCTCACGTGCCATAATGATGAAGAGTTCTCATTAATGAGGCTCCGTCTTATGCCAATCTTACCATGCATTGTCAAATAATTGCATTCAAATGTGGGGTCTAAGTCAAATTTGTATAAATCCTCAATCAATTTTCCACCACCGATAAAAACTTTATTTTTAAAAGTACTAAAATGTCATCTTCAAATAAAAAACCAAATTTAAACATAACAAGTCTAGAAACGGAAATTAAATTTCTTGAAAATGATGGAATATAAAAAGTGTTCTCAAGATCTAATATAAATTCACATTTTAAAATAATTCATAAAGTCCCCATAGCCTCAACTTTTGAAAGCATCTGATTGCCTAAATAGATGCCTTGTTCATTTCCCTTCGGCTTCCTTAGGCTAAGAAAGTTATGCATGGTATTGACAATATAGATTGAAGAACCGGAGTCAATCCACCATGTATTGTTTGAAGCTTCAACAAAAAAAGATTCATGACACACTAAAGCTATGAGATTGCCTTTCTTTCATTACGTGTCCTTTTTTCTTACAGAGGAAGCAAGCAATCTTGCTACCATAAAGCTTCATCATCTTCTTTCCTTTCTTCTTCAGTTGTGAGGCATCACTGTCTTTCTTGTTGTTTACCTCATCATGAGTTACCGGATGGGTAATTTCTACCCTATCATGCTTTAGTCTCTCTTCTTTTTGAACAACATAGTTAGCAGCTCAATTATGGACCAATTTTCTTTATGTGTGTTATAGGATATGTGGAAAGGTCAATATTCAATATGAAGAGAGTTGAGTATGAAATGACTTAGAAATCTCAACTTTCGAGACTTTAATTGAGCAGCAATGACCCTTAATTCCATATTGTGTTCACACACACCTCTAAAATGATCAAACGAATTGCCTGAAAGCTTCTTCATCAAGTTATTAGCCATTGCCTTATCAAAAGTAACAAATTATTCTTCTCGCCTTTGATAAATTTTTTACCTTTGAGCATTCAGGAATGGATCCTCTAATACTGCTATTGATATGGGACATAATGAGCATCTTACTTAAGCGATTAGATTGCTCCCATTGCTCATATTCTTCTTTCACCTATGGCGTAGTGGATATCGTGGGAGTGGGTGGTTCATCCACACGAATCGCCAAGTCAATGTCCATGCACCCAAGAGTAAAAGGAACAGTTTCTTTCCAATCAAAATAATTATCACCAGTAAGCATTGGAAAACAATATGCATCAAAAGTAGTAGATATAACTACAAATAACTAAGGAAAATACTTACTTTCATACTATGAAACCAAAATTTTATTCTAAATCAACCAATGTAAATTTAATAGTAAATTCAATCCTTCCTGTAGGTAGAGGTTGTAAAATGCATGAATTTACTTTACCTTTATAGTAAGGCTAATAAATATGAAGCATCAAGAATAATACTACTCTATACCTATGGGCCTAGGAAAGTACATTCTTTAATGCCAATTTACTACCTTATCCTAATTAAATCACAAAAATAACAACTTCCCTGTGGGCCAAGTTATTACTCTCATGAATTAATTACAATATGAGACATGTCATAATAACATAATTATAATTACTCATGTGATTACTAGTATGCCTTAAGATATTAGGCCTAGGAAAGTACATTCTTTAATGCCAATTTACTACCTTATCCTAATTAAATCACAAAAATAACAACTTCCCTGTGGGCCAAGTTATTACTCTCATGAATTAATTACAATATGAGACATGTCATAATAACATAATTATAATTACTAATGTGATTACTAGTATGCCTTAAGATATTGCTCCCATTGCTCATATTCTTCTTTCACCTATGGCGTAATGGATATCGTGGGAGCGGGTGGTTCATCCACACGAATCGCCAAGTCAATGTCCATGCACCCAAGAGTAAAAAGAACAGTTTATTTCCAATCAAAATAATTATCACCAGTAAGCATTGGAAAACAATATGCATCAAAAGTAGTAGATATAGCTATAAATAACTAAGGAAAATACTTACTTTCATACTATGAAACCAAAATTTTATTCTAAATCAACCAATGTAAATTTAATAGTAAATTCAATCCTTCCAGTAGGTAGAGGTTGTAAAATGCATGAATTTACTTTACCTTTATAATAAGGCTAATAAATATGAAGCATCAAGAATAATACTACTCTATACCTATGCGCCTAGGAAAGTACATTCTTTAATGCCAATTTACTACCTTATCCTAATTAAATCACAAAAATAACAACTTCCGTGTGGGACAAGTTATTACTCTCATGAATTAATTACAATATGAGACATCTCATAATAACATAATTATAATTACTCATGTGATTACTAGTATGCCTTAAGATATTGTGGCTACTCCTAAGTCATATAAAAATCACTACTTTATAATGACATCAAATGTCTCATAAACCTTTATGTTGACTATGCCATATAGTTTTAAAAGTAAAACTATCAATACAATTTTGTCAACAAATGCATGGATGTAACATTAGAATCAAGTATGCTAAAATCATAATACCTACTACATATCAAAGATCGATAATCAAATGTTCATAACTTTATATCAACCTTCAAACTATAAACATTCTTGATATTTTAGCATAACAAGAATCATATATTCATATATAGCTCTTATCACAAATTCCATGCATTAATAAATAAAACCAGCAATTACATATTTGAATACTATATGTTTCATCTATTTCAATAATGAAACCGTAAGAGCTATAAACAAGGCTTTATGCAATAAATAATTGCATGACAAAATAGAAGAGGATGAAATTGGAAGCCTCAACATAAAATTAAGAAAGCAACACAACTTTAATATTTTTCCCACTAAATTGAATAATGATCACCGTATTTATGGGGCCATTAGCAAACACCTGATAACAGTGTATTGACATGGTTTCTGTCTAATGTAATGGCAATTTGCGAAAACAAATTACTCATCGTAGTACTTATCAATTTCGTCATGATGATTTGCAAAAAAAAACTTTTAATTGTCGAATAAACATGGAATAAAAAATTGGCCATGATTATGAAACATTTAGAATTTGGCGTGGTGAATAATTGATGAGATAAATCAAATTAAGCACTTATACTCAGAAAACAAATTCCTTAATGCTTTACGATACACTTTATACTAATTAACATAGCGTGAAGCCGGGCTTTGATACGACAATGTAAGAAATTTAAATATAATGATGGAATACACATAAGCATGTATTTATAGGCTAGGTTAGAGACTCTCATCTAAGTGTTTGAAATAATCACAACTTCCTCTCATAAAAAAATCTAGATTATTTCAACTACTTGATCTCTATCTTTTAATGAGTTGTTTAACTCTATCCCACTACTAGATGATAATTATTTTTAAGATTATTACTTTAAATTTTATCAAAATATAATATATATATTTTCTAATATTGAATATTAGGATAAGTGACATGTGTGTAATTTTAAGTCTCCTAATGGAGATATGAAACTAATACAATTAAGTTGTTTCACATCAAATATAATAGCAGATAAGCGCCACTGGTGTTTCAAATAACGACAGTTACATAAGAAAATTAAAGTTCTCCAATTCCGTTACAGCCTGCTATAGCGGAGCTAAGGGAGTTCATCGGCGTTACAGGCGTTATCGTGGCATAACAGTCACGATGGACCGTGATGTCCGCATTTTACCGTGACGGATGGCCACCCATGGATCTGTAAAAAATAGATGAAAAGAAGTAGAAGAAAGTGGGGAACTAAAGCTCAAAACTGAACTAAAGTGGCGGATGTGGGGTTGGGTGTTTGATGGGAAGAAGATAGAGAGAAAGTAGGGAACACGTGACCATTTTTTATTAGAAAATAATAATAAATATGAAGTAGGGTTTTACTAAGATACAAAATAGGGTATCTTACTGAAGGATAGATAATATCATGTAGGCTCATAAAAGATTATCAATGGCTACTATTAACCTTTGTACAGTATAGTAAATGTAATGTACACTTTTTCCTGATGTTCATGTATGTTTAAAATTAAAAAATGGACTCTAATTTTTTTGTTATTTACTTAAGTAGACTTTATAATTAATAATATATGTTTTTTTGTTTGAATACATAATATATAACCTTCAAGTAATATTCGTCCCATCTTTTTTTTATGAATTAATTCATTCTTAATTCAATAACTGATGATATTATAGATACATACATATATACAATGTTTTTCCTAAGAACTTCATCAATACGTGTGTTGATTCTTCGTCCTTCATGCGTGAATTTCCTGACCGAAGGGATTTGTGGTGACTACTTTGTACGTATTCTTCCTCCTTGTTAAACTTCCTCTCGACCTCAACGTCTGCAAAACAAAGACAATGAATCTTATAGATAGGGACCAGGGGTGGTTGCCTCGCCTAAGGGCATCCGATGCCTAAATTAGTAGATGGTCGATACCTTGACATAATTTCTGTAAGGGCGAATATGCATACATTTTTAGCTGATTTGTTGACATATTTATACCTGAATATTTGGGGAAGGAAGAGGCGTCTCGAGGAGGCATCTTGGAGGCATGCTGGACAAGCTTTGTGGAACACAAAGCCTGTTTCCATTATCGTTGATTGGACGGAAAAGAGGCGATATGGACATAAAGTGATGGAATTTTAATGTTGAAATGATTGGGTGGAGGCCATCCTGAAACCTTGCGCTCGGGAATTGCCTGAGCTCTTTTTATTATATTCAACCTTGCTCCTATCCTTCTGGTGCTTGGGTAGGTGTGTCCAGAGCTCCATAGTGCCTGACAAGATGTGATCGACTTTTTTCCTTCAAAAGTTCCTAAGTGACAAATTTCTCAATGTGTTGTGACACGTGTCGTCGTGTTACTGGTGATTGGGAACCCATAACAGTTGCCCCCAGTCGAGGGTTCAGGTGGCTTTACCTACCCGAGTCTGAAGACTTCATTTTCTGAGCTCCGACTTCAAGCTATTCTATGGCTTGCGCTTTGAGTTTGTTCATCGGGGACCGCGTCGAATGAGAATTGTTGGCATGTTCCCGACATGTGCATGTGTTACATCATCTTCTTTGAGATTTGAGGCTATCGATTCCTCGGAAGAGGGTGTATTAATGGCGCGTGGTTATTCATGGGGGAGAGTGGGGGTCACCAACCCTCGAGGCGTCATCTCATTCCGTCATTTTCCTTTATGTAGTTTTCTAATAGGCCAGCGTATTGGTCATTCATTGGTTAGGGTAGTTCCAGCGATCGCCATTAAGCCCCTTTTTCATGCCCTATTAAATGAGCAGTTTTCTTTTTGGCCTATAAATAGGCAGTCTTTCCCCTTAATCCTAGACAGAGTCAAAAATCCTAAATTGTTGATCCTTATCTTCACCTTTGGTTCCTTCTTTTGAGAGGACAATAATCCTTCCTCCTCTGGGGTTTCTTTTGTTCTTGGAGTTCCCTTTCGAGATATTCCCTCTTCCTCATGACTGTCATTGTCCTCCTTGTCTTCTTTTAAATGTCGAACCTTGAAGTTGTCGATGTTCACTACGTGGCACTCTTCCCGCCGTCGATAGGCCTGTTCGATGAACCTTCCATCTGTGTTGGTTACCTGCCCCCAATTGTAGAGATATTACCCTTAATAAGGGCCTGTAATGCGGCTGGTAGTCCTACCTTTTGCTTTGTGATGAAGCACCTTTACCGACCATGATCTATCTATATCCTTTTGTACCGCCTTTCCCACTGTCTCGTCTTGAACCATGGGGTAGTGGTTCTTCTCCTTCTTCTCTCTCTCTTGAGTTAGAGTGATTGAGTCCCCAAGATCAGGGTTGTCGGGCTTCCTAGGAAACTTTAAATGGAGATTCTATTACCGTCACCCTATCTGGGGGAGATTGTTTTCCTTCTCCAAGAGGGGGAGCCCTTTAGTTAGCCTAAAAGGGGTCTCCCCTTAATTGATGAGGCTTTTGTACCTTTATTTATACATGTAGTCCTTTGTTTATTAATGGAAATAAACTCATTTTACCTCTGCCTCTTTTATTTATCTCTATTTTTGCTTTCACAATCATGCCTTGTGTAGATATTTCTTAGTAGTCGATCTTTAATTCTGTGCGGATGAGGCTCTAATCCTGAGTCGCGTGATTGCTCTGACTTATTATGTCGGACGTCATATCTTCATCGATTTAAATTGACCTGAACCGTGGGATTAATTACGATCCTTGGCATGAATGGCCTTAGAAGCTTCGATCCCTCCTCGGTGGATCGGATATGGTTCAGTAGATTACGATTCTTCCTAGATCAGGGGTTGTTCATACCAGTTATGACCTTTATGAAGCCTTCCTTAGTGCACTCCCATCCGGGAGGTCTGGTCTGGTAGACTTTCTTCACATTAGGGTTCTTTTCATATTTAGCCGAGCACACTCTTTCCTAGGTGAGACCTTTCCCGATACAGTAATTTAGAGAACAAGTTGAGTTCCTCAGGTTTTTCGACCAAATGATCATCCTTTATCTTTTATTCAGGCATTTTGACTATGGATCAATCTTGGTCTTTCAAATTGATGGTATGCGTCTTTTCTTGATGTCCAACTAGGCTTTCTTGCCCTCGTTAGGTCTTTGATCTCGCTCGCGAGCACGAGTGCTCGACAAATGTCTCATGTCGATATCTAACTAGGGGTGCCTTCCTAGCTAGATCCTTGATCTCATTTGCGAGCATGAGTGCTCGACAGACGTCTCCTGTCGATATCTAGCCAAGTGTGCCAACTTTGGCTAGGTCCCATTAATGGGCATGACTAATCGGCAGACATCTCCTATCGATATCTAGCCAAGCGTGCTTGCTCTAGCTAGATCCTTGATCATGTCTGTGAGCATGAGTGTTCGGAAAACATCTCATGTCGAATCCCAACTGCCAGGCTTGTGGACCTTGCGAGTCATGACTTGTCGAATCCCAACTGGCGGGCCTGGGGACCTCGTCAGTCATCACTTGTTGAATCCAGACTGATGGGCTTGAGGACCTCGCCAGTCATCACTTTTTGTTTATCCTGACTGCCGAGCTAGAGTGCTCGTCAGTCATCAGTTTTTGTTTATCCCGACTGCCAAGCTAGAGTGCTCGCCAGTCCTCACTTTTTGTTTATCCTAATTGCCGAGCTAGAGTGCTCTCCCATCCTCACTTTTTTTTATTCTGACTGCGAGCTATAGTAACATCATCTTATGTTTACCCCAACTACCGAGCTAGAGTGCTCATCAGTCATCAGTTTTTATTTATACCTACTGTCAAGCTAGAGTGCTTTTCAGTCATCACATTTTGTTTATCCCGACTTTCAAGCTAGAGTGCTCGTCAATCATCACTTTTTATTTATCCCAACTGCCGAGATAGAGTGCTCGCCAGTCATAATTTTTTTTAATCCCGACTAGTCAATTGGAATGCATTTACCAGTCATCACTTTTTGGCCTTCGTTGTGTGTCGTAGAAGAGTCAGTCCTCAGACGTTTGTAGAACATATATGAGCTCATTTAGAAAATATGACATATTCTATAAATATAGATTCATATAAAAAGAATCCTAGAAAAAGTATTTCTAAACACGCGACCTTTGTTGCTTGTTACATCTAGGCAGTTAGTGGGAGGGGGCTGAAGATAGTCAAGCTCTCGTCTCCTTGGTTTTGGCCCTTCATTTTTATGGGGAGCGCCCCTTGCTCTAAGCTTCACCTTTGCCTTAATGATGGTGAGGCGCCTCGGACTCTGCACCTTGCTCAGGGGTGAGTGTTAACTCTTCCTGAATTGCCTTCTCTAGCAATCCGGCAGGAGTACGATCAACTTTCTTGGCCTCTCAGGTTCGCGTACAGAGGCTGACGCCCGGATTAGGGTGCCGGTCACATGTACCTCTATCCATGTGGTTCCAACTACCTCATATGTGGGCCTGAGGGGAACATGCCTATGTAGGGGTCTCGTGAAGTTCTTGACTTCATCAAGAGCAGGTGTGAACGGATTGGCGGTCTCTCTTGCCCTCTCATCGGGGCTTCGTATCCTAGGGTGACTTATGAGCTTGCGTTCCAATTTTGACATGATCCACGTCATTCTGTTCCGTGCGATGTGGGGTGCTGGGGCTTGGGGCCACGTGGCTGGGGCTTGCACTTCGCTACAGAGGAGGGCTGATGCAAGCCTCTGTATTTCAGCTGGGACTAATCCACGGCTCATCTAGTCATATCGATCGGTTTCTTCCTAGCAGCCAAAGGGGTACCAAAAGCTCGGGCAGTGGGCGGCCCCTCTGGTATCTCTTCTATTGCTCGCATATTGCACCCAAGTGTTTTCTAGGTATTTTTCCCTTCCCCTTCGAGGGTAACCCCAACCAGAACCTTATAAAAGAGAAATCTAGCCTTTCACAGCCCGAATTTGTCTTGGTTCCGGCTTCCTCGAGAGGTGACACTCGCCCCTAGTTGGGAGGTCGTCCTACCTTTCCATGTATGGTTTTTCCTTAAGCTTTAGGAGAGCATGACCACTTTGCCAATGATCTCTTGAGTAGTGGGAGGAGATCATTCTCGTGCAGGAATTGGCATATCTTTCCTTTCCTCTTAGGTTATCTCAGAGGTTATAACCACCACATCTTTCTTCCTTTGATGGATAGTCCTGAGGGGGTAGGAGGTTCCTTCCCTAGCAAATAGATGGGTGGGGCTACCTCTTCACCCTGAGTTTCATCAGCGTAGAACGTTGGGCCCATCTTCTCTTTGTAGGAAGAGAAATGGCTGCTAATGCTTCAGCGGGGATGGCTTTGTAGTCATTTCTCACAGATGACGCCAACTGTTTTGCCTAAGAACTTCATCAATACACATGTTGATCCTTCATCCTTGATGCGTGAATTCTCCTTACCGAAGGTTCCTCCTTGTTAAAGTTCCTCTCCACCTCAATGTCTACAAAACACAGACAAGGAACCTAGTTGACGGGGAACTGGGGGGCTCTTATCTCACTTAAGGTCCTTCGATGTCTAAGTCAGTATATGATCAATACCTTGGCATAATTTCTGCAAGGGAGAATGGGCATACCTTTTCACTCGATTTGTTGACATATTTATACCTGAATCTTTAGGGGCGGGAGAGGCTTGTCGAGGAGGCATCTTGGAGGCGTGTTGGAGAAGCTTTGTGAAACATGAAACCTGTTTCCATTGTCGTTGATTGGACGGGAAAGAGACGATCTTGACATAAAGTGATGGACTTTTAATATCGAAATGACTGGGCGGAGGCCATCTTAACACTATGTCATGGTGACAGAACCCGTTAGGCGTTACTTTTGACGGGTAATGATGACCTTGTGTTTGGGGATTGCCTAAGCTCTTTTTATTATATCTCAGCCTTGCTTCTATCCTTCTGGTGCTTGGGTATGTGTGTCCCGAGCTCCATAATGCCTGACTAGATGTGTTCAACTTTTTTTCTTTGAAAGTTCCTAAATTACAAATTTCTCAATGTATTGTGACATGTGTCATCGTGTTATTGGTGGTTGGAAAAACACCCATAACATACAATATCTCACATTCATATACACACACACACACACACATATATATATATATATATACATATACATTCATATATATACATATACATCCATATATATACATATACATTCATATATATACATACACATTCATATATATACATACACATTCATATATATACATATATGTATGTAAATATATGTGTGTGTGTATATCATTCATGTACATTTCATTTTACTATGTTAATGATTCAAATATTAATTTTAAGTTCAACTAAAATAAGTTTAAAAAGTAGTTTTTGTCAAATAATTAAAATTATAATGTGCAAAAATTGTTAAAACAATTATTAAATGTGAGTTGCTTTCACAAATTAAAAAGAAAAGATTATTTTTATCATTTTGCTAGAATTTAAAAAAAAAATTCACACCCACTACGCGTTACGTAACGTCCGTCACATCTGATTTGCGTGACACCGTAATCGTGAAGCGACGCGACACATACCGCGACTGCGATTTGAACCATGAGCCCCACGGAGACTGAATAAATTTCTAATCATTATCAGAAGTTTTACGGATAATCCATAGCCTCTCCTTTCCATTCTTTCAATACCATTCCAGCGATTGAGGAGCCATCTCTAATCTTACCCACAAATAACCTACTATTCCTTTCTTTCCAAACACCATGTATAAAAGATACAAAAGAAAGGTTCAAAATAGTGTTACAAAAGGACTTTCTCCTAGTGTGGCTAATCATCTAGCTGGTGATTTGTTGCCAAGAGTAGCACCGGCAACTGAGGTCGAATTCTGAAACTATTAGCTACCAAATAGGCATAGTCACATTGCACTGGACAAGTAGGTGTTGTACTGATTCTGCATGCCCCACACAAAGCCCACAAACTAGATTGACATTTGATTCCACTTACCACACTAGTTTATGCCATCTCACCTTCTCACCCTGAGTTCTAAAAGCGAAGCATTGTTTACACTAAACTTCTCTTTCAGATATGCTTGCCAAGACCATTGATCTGCGAAGCCCATCAGAGGCAATGTGATGTGATTTGTTGACTTTCTCAGTTTCATCTGGGCTATTGTATTTGCATAAGGCCAAATCTATCTACCATTCTGGTTTGCGAATTCTACAAACTGTCAGTAATAATGGCCTTGCCTATTTCTGAATCATAAGGCCCCCTGGATGCCAGGGGTCTGTCAAAAGGGAAAGAGTTTCACCATTTCTCACTCTCATTCTGATAAATCTCTGATATTGAGCAGCTTCATCCAGCACCGCGGATTTGATGCCAGCTAGTTTATCAGTGAAATTGAATATGTACATCCCCTTCAAATTTACAAAATTATCAAATTATTCAAATTTTGTCATATTGAAATTTCGAAAACAACCAAATGGTGTATACAATTTGTCTTATTCAAATTGTATAATATTAGTCATTTGACTTTACTAGTATTCCAAATAACAGTAGCTCTAGAAAAGCCTCCTTCGAAAAACTTGTAAACTAAAAACTCAATAGTAAACTAAAAACTCACTTGAAATATTTAACTTTTGTATTCTTCTAAGTTGTGTTTTCCAATAAACTCAACAAGGCCTTTATATAGACTCTACTCTTGCCAAAAAAACTGAAAAATAATTAAATCTATCACCCCTTGGCCTTTCATCTACAAACCTTTCATCTACAAAGACTCTTGACCTTTTATGTTTTCACTAACTTCTAAATTGTAACTTCTAAATTGTAACTTCTAAATTGTAACTTCTAATTGAAAAAACCCACTAAAACATAACATTTAATGTTTATTCAACAAAACTTCCCAATAAACTTAACTGCTTCTACCATCCGTCATGCCAATCATTTTCTTGCATTTGTCGAGAAGTACTTTCGGTAGCGGTTTTGTGAAGATATCCGCAACTTGATCCTGACTTGCCACATGCACAAATTTCACACTTCCTTCCTTCACATGATTTCGAATAAAGTGAAAATGAACGTCAATGTGTTTGCTTCTTTCATGGTTCACTGGATTCTTTGCCAACTCAATTGTTGATTTGTTGTCAACTTGAATCACGGTTGCAGCTAGTTGCTTTAGCTCCATCTTGCTCAACAAATTTCTAAGCCATATCGCATGACATACACACCAAGATGCTGCCACATATTCAGCTTCACACGTCAAGAGAATAATGATCGGTTGCTTCTTTGAAAGCCAATTAAATGCAGTATCTCCCATAAATAACACATATCCCGATGTACTTTCTGATCGTCTATGTCTCCGCACCAATCGCTGTCGGAGTAGCCAACCAACTTGTAATCTTCTGCTTTCGAGTAGAACAACCCGAGTGACACCGTTCCTTGGATGTACCGTAGGATTCGCTTCACCGCCTTCCAATGTGAATAAACTGGCTCCTCCATGAACCGACTTATAATACCGACACTTAATGAAAGATCCGGCCTTGTGCATGTGAGATAGTGAAGGCTTCCTACCAAACTCCGGTATCTACTCTCATCGACACGTTCTCCTCCATCGAACTTCGAAAGTTTTGCACCTGGTTCCATTGGTGTTGATACCGGGTTGCAATTTGCCATCTTGTACTTCTTCAAAATCTCTTTTGCATATGTCTCCTGTGATACAAAAATACCTGTCTCTACTTGTCTAACCTCCAAACCAAGGAAAAACTTCATCAAGCCCAAATCTGTCATCTCAAATTCCCGTGTCATTGTACCCTTAAACTCTTCTATCATCTCATCATTGTTTCCCATAAAAATGAGGTCATCGACATAAAGAGCAACAAATAACACGTTACCTCCATTCTTCTTTGCGTAAAGGGCATGCTCGTAGGGACATTGCTTGAACCCGTTCTCCTTGAAATATGTATCGATACGTGTATTCCATGCCCGCGGTGCTTGCTTCAACCCGTAAAGCGCCTTCTTCAATTTTAGCACCTTCTTCTCTTCTCCGATTTTCATGAACCCGGGTGGTTGTTCGATGTAGACATCTTCTTCGAGCACACCATTCAAGAATGCCGACTTGACATCCATTTGAAATATTTGCCATTTGAATTGAGCAGCTTGTGAAATGAGTAATCGGATTGTCTCCATTCTTGCAACAGGAGCAAACACCTCGTCATAGTCGATTCCTATCTTTTGCTTGTATCCCTTTGCAACAAGTCTCGCCTTGTACCGTTCTATCTCACCTTGAGCATTCATCTTTTTCTTGAACACCCACTTCACACCAATAGGCTGACTGCCTTTCGGCAATTCTGCTAGCTCCCATGTGTTGTTGCGGTCAATCGCCTTAATCTCCTCGTTCATGGCAGTTTGCCACTTCTTGTCTCGCACCGCCTCTTCAAAGCTGATATTTTCAGCATCTGCCAAAAGACATACAAGGTGTACCTCATTTGTCGCATCATACAAATCTTGCAAACTTCGCATTTTTGGTTGTTGTGGTTCATCTTCATCATCGGTAGTTTCAGAGTTTGTTGGTATACTTGTTGGTGCAATGACTGATGATTCTCCAACGTCGATGATAACCTCCGTCGAATTGTTCCAGTCCCACTCGCTTGCTTCATTTACTCGCACATCACGACTCACCATCACCTTCTTGCTTATCGGGTCGAGTAGCTTGTACCCTTTTGTCTTCTCATCATACCCAATAAAAATATACCTTTTGCTTTTATCTTCGAGCTTCATTCTTCGTTGATCCGGTACGTGTGCATAAGCCACACTACCGAATACTTTGAGATGAGAAACTGTCGGCTTTTGTCCGCTCCATGCCTCTTGTGGTGTTTGATCATCTAACTTCACATGTGGACATCGATTTTGTACATAGATGGAACATTGCACGGCTTCTGCCCAGAATTCCTTCGGCATCTTCTTGCTCTTGAGCATTGATCGAACCATGTCGAGAATAGTCCGGTTCTTCCTCTCGGCCACACCGTTTTGTTGAGGAGAGTATGGTGCGGTTAGAAATCTCCTTATGCCTTGCTCCTCGCAATACTCCATGAAAGCCGTCGAAGTATACTCGCCACCTCTATCGGATCGTACGGCTTTGATGTGTCTACCAGCTGCCTTCTCCACCATCACTTTGAACTTTTTGAACACCTCGAATGCCTCGGATTTTTCTTTCAGAAAATAAACCCAAGTTTTCCGTGAGAAATCATCGATAAAGGTAATGAAGTACCTTTTACCACTGAAAGATTCAGGGGCGATTGGGCCACATATGTCGGTATGAATCAACTCGAGAGTATGTTTAGCTCGATATTCTGCCTTCTTTTGAAACGAGGTTCTCGCTTGCTTGCCAAGCACACATTCTTCACAAAATTTGCCCTCATAGTCCATGTCCGGCAGCCCGTGCACCATGCTCTTCTTTGCTAACTCTTTTAGACCACCTTGATGTAGGTGACCAAAGCGGAGATGCCACAGCGACGCCTTGTCTTCTACGTTGACTTGCAAACACTTTTCTCGCACGCTTCTCAAATTCATTTTGTACATCCGATTTCTTCCCATCTCGACTAGAGCAACCAGACGCCCTTGCTTGTCCTTCAAGTGTAGTACTCGGTCTTTTAAAAGTATCGAGTAACCTTTCTCCGTGAGTTGCCCCATACTCAAAATGTTGGTCTTGAGGTCTGGTACGTAATAAACATCTTGGATTGACCCTATTAAGCCATCCTTTTGTAAGTAACAAACCGTACCTCAGCCTTTGACCTCCACCTTTGATGCATCTCCAAATGACACATGACCATCATCAATCTTTTACATCTCTTTGAATAGGTACTCGTGACCGCACATATGGTTGCTTCCCCCCGAGTCGAGGTACCACAGAGTGTCATTGTTGATGTTGACTTCATTTTAAGCCATCAAGAGAAGGCCTTCATTTTCGTCTTCCATGACTAGGTTGGTTGTTTCTTCCACCTTTTTATCGGCTCGACAATTTTTTGCAAAATGCCCCACATTACCACAATTATAACATTTGTCAGAGTTTCAATCCTCCGCATAGTGACCATACTTGTAACACTTGTAGCACTCGATGTTGGAATAGTTCGACCGGCCGCCTCTTCCTTGACCGCGTCCTCTTCCACACCAATTTGGTTGGTTCGGCTGTCCCTTCTCCTTATAGTACCTCTCATGACTGCTGCCTTGACCACCGCAAACATTTTCACGACTTCCACGGCCACGCCCTCTACCTCGAAAATTTTGAGAATAGAATACCTTTTCATCTTTGATTGACGCCTTGGTTTGAAGTGCTTGCTCGAGTGTATCCTCCTTTTTTTTCTTCTTACGTTGTTCATGTGCCTCGAGAGAACCGGCAAGCTCATCGACTGTGAGCGTCGCAAGGTCCTTTGATTCTTCTATTGCGCACACAACATTCTCAAAATTGTCGGTTAATGATCTCAAAATCTTTTCCACAACTCGCGCATCGGTTAAAGCTTCGCCATTACGAATGAGTTGGTTCACCATGGCTTGTACACGCGTGATGTAGTCAGATACACTTTCTGACTCCTTCATCTTCATGCTCTCCAACTCGCCACAAAGAGTTTGAAGACGCGCTTGCTTGACTCGGTCGGCTCCTTTGAACACTTTTGCTAAAATGTCCCACGCTTCTTTTGAAGTAGTTGCACTGACAATCTTCTCAAATCCCTACTCATCAACGGCTCGGAACAACATGTATAACACCATCTTATCCTTCGCTCGTGCCTCTTTCAATGCCTTGTTTTGAGCCGCCGTATATCCCGTGGTATTTGTTGGTTCTTCGAAACCTTCTTCGACCACCTCCCGTGCATCTTGAAAGCCGAGAAGAGCTTTCATTTGAATACTCCAATTCTCATAGTTCGCATTCGTTAGTCGTGGTAGTGGCATTTGACCCGTCACATTAGTCATTGGCTCTGATACCAATTTGTAAACTAAAAACTCACTAGTAAACTAAAAACTCACTTGAAATATTTAACTTTTGTATTCTTCTAAGTTGTGTTTTCCAATAAACTCAACAAGGCCTTTATATAGACTCTACTCTTGCCAAAAAAAACTGAAAAATAATTAAATCTATCACCCCTTGGCCTTTCATCTACAAACCTTTCATCTACAAAGACTCTTGACCTTTTATGTTTCCACTAACTTCTAAATTGTAACTTCTAAATTGTAACTCCTAAATTGTAACTCCTAAATTGTAACTTCTAATTGAAAGAACCCACTAAAACATAACATTTAATGTTTATTCAACAAAACTTCAGACCCCGTACATGAGTGACTCACCCCCCATCACATGAATGCAAGTGTGTACGCTTAATCATTAGGCATTAGTGTTAATCCCGTTAGTGAGCATATATTAAGCTTTCAATAACATGAAATGAATTGTTTGTCAACACTGACAAAGAAGGTAAAAAGAGGGTGGCTCTAACTTATTTCCAAGATCTCTTCAGGTCAGGTATCAAGGAGAACTTTGAGGAGGTTACCAAGATTATTCATTCTAAACTAGAGACTGAAGATGTATGGCGGTTGGACAGACTCGTTGAGATGGGTGAAAAAGAAGAAGCCTTAAAGTACATGAATCCATCAAAAGCTCCCGGCCCTGATGGTCTAATAGCAGGTTTCTACAAACAGTTTTTGAGTACAGTAAAGAATGATTTATTCAAAATGGTTTCAGAGTTCTTCGATCATGCATTTCTTCCTACAGTTCTAAAAATCACATAAGAATTGTCTTAATCCCCAAGGTTCCATGTCCAAAGTCTATGAAGGATATGAGACCGATAAGTTTATGCAATGTGGCCTGTGAAATCATCTTCAAGGTCCTAACCAACAGACTTAAGGAGGTAATATCCAAGTTAATTAGTCTTACTCAGAGTGTGTTTATCCCTAATCATCAGATTAGTGACAACATTCTTCTAGCTCACAAAGTTTTATGTTCTCTGAGATCCAGGACTAAAAGTCAAAATGTGGAAGCTGCTATCATATTAGACATGTCCAAAGCCTATGATAAAGTTGAATGCGAGTGCGTCCTAAGTGATGGGTTTCTTAGAAAAGTGGTGCAGCCTGATTCATAAGTGTACTTCTGTTAGATTCGGTGTCCTGGTTAATGGGGCGGAACCTCAAAGAGGATTGCGTTATGTGACCCTCTTTCCCCTTTTCTCTTTCTCCTTTGTGCTGAAAATTTGTCTGTCCTCCTAGTCAATGCAGATAAGCCAGAATAGATCCATTGATTCACACCTAGAGGAGATCTATCACTTTCCCATTTACTCTTCGTGGATGATTCTTTACTGTTTTGTAAGGCTTCAATTGAAGAATTCAATAATTTAGCAATGCTTCTAGAGAAGTATAGCAAAGCTTCTGGACAAGTTGTAAACAAAGATAAAAGCTCCATTGTATTAAGCTCAAATGTCCCGCACGAGATGAGAGTTCAGCTTGCTGATCTAATTGGTATGAAGATTGGTTCTAACCTAGGAAAGCATCTAGGTTTGGGATCAATGTTATCTAAAAGGCCTCTCTTTAACAAAATTAAAGAGAGTAATTTCGAAACTTAATGAATGGTTTGAAAGATTCATCTCTCTAGAGGTAGGGAAATCCTACTTAAGGCGGTAGCCTTAGCCATTCCTAGCCATGCAATGTCTTGCTACAAGTTGTCTATTACTCTCCTGAATGAATTGTGTATGAAAATGAGAAAATTTTGGTGGTTTTCATCAGCAAACAAAAGAGGTATCTCTTGGGCAATTTGGAATAAACTGACATAACCAAAAGCTTATGAAGGAATGGGTTTTAGAAATCTGCAATGTTTTAATCTTGCCCTATTAGCCAAACAAGGACGATAATTATCCAAGATCCTTCTTATTCGCTTGTTAGATTTCTCAAGGCAAAGTATTTTAAGAATTGTGACTTATTGGAGGCTAAACTGGGAAGTAGGCCCTCATAAGATGGCGAAGTCTGATGGAGGGTAGAAAAATCGTATTGAGAGGGATCAGATATGGAGAGTGGGAAACAGACGATCTATCAATATTTGAAAGGATCCTTGAGTACCAAGACTTCATTCTTTTAAGGTCATTACCTCTAGCTGCCAGGAAGTAGAACAGGAGAATGATTTATTAAATCAGAACGAATAGGATGGGCTTCTTAACCAAGTTTTTTTACAGGAAGATGCGAAGGCTATTAGCGCTATTCCAGTTAGCGGGATGAGGTGTAAGGACGGACTAGTCTGGCATTATAATAGAACATGAATTTATACTGTGTGATCAGGTTACGAAACAGCCATGGAGTTGCTTTCAGATGGGGTCTAGGTTAGTAATGTACAGGAACAACTAGCAGTAAAAATTTGGACAAAGATTGTCGAAAGTTCATTTCAAACCTCGAAGTTCCTCCTAAGTTACTTCATTTCATTTGGAGCTTCATTAAAAACTTCCTAGCTGTGAAACCTTTATATAAGAGAGGGTGTAATGAAAACTTACGTTGTTGCTTTTGTGAAAGATGAGGAATCCCTCTCACTCGTTTTTTAAATGTGATTTCGCACTGGCTTTCTGGTTTGGAAACCCTCTCATGTTAGATACATTTACTCTTCCTAACAATGATTTTTTATCCATATGGAAATTGCTAACTGAATTCTTGTCAAATAGGCAGAAGGGGAGGCTAGCGTAAGTCGGTTGGTGCTAGGTTTATGGTGCTTATGGATAAGTAAAAACTAATTTGTTTTCAGGGTGCCAAAATACACCCTCTGCAAGCCATCATTCTGACCTCAAAGCATTTATCAGAGTTCCAGATAGCTTTGAATGCTAGCTCGAGAGAGGAAATGGTGCTCAACGACAAACAAACCTCCTCGCTCAGCCTAGATTAGACCCTTAGAAAAAAAAACAAATGTCTAAAATAAACTCATTTTCTAATTTTGGTTAATCTACACCCACGGCCCCACAATTCACTCTCTCTCAAACCCACCAAAATCATTGCGCCTCTTACCCCTATTAAATTAACCAATCTCATCAAATGTTATTTTCATATTCTTCAACACTCAAAAAGTCATAACTTCCTTAAAAAGCTTATTTAATATTCATTATTTTTGTTTTTGCATTTTTAGGATTTTCATTCTTCAATCTTCAATGTCTTTCTTCCTTCTATCTTCTTTCTTCCTTGTATAACTTTTACACTTTGCAATGTTCTAGAATTTTTCAAGTTTTTTTTTTTTTTGTTAATGAATTCACTAGAATCTTTTTTAAGATTTTAATGAGCTATTAAAATAAAGTTGATGATGAAGAACTCAACAAGAAGTATCCTAATATCTTCAAGATGACTTTAAATTGACTTCAATACAGCTTCAAGACGACTTCAAGGCGACTTCAAAGTGATCTTGAAGACATCTTGAAGCTGTCAAAGTGATCTTGAAGCCATCTTAAAGACATCTTGAAACCTTCTTGAAGTCATCTTGAAGACGTCTTGAGCACATTTTGAAAACTTCTTGAAGACATCTTGAAGCTTTGAATCCATATTGAAATCATCTTGAAGTTATCTTAAAGACATTTATAACATCTTATTGTCATCTTAAAGACACCATGATTTTCCACTATTCAAGATGGATCTTGAAAATGACATCTTGAAGGCATCTCGAAGCATCATCTTGAACATCTTCAAGACATCTTGAAGCCATCTTGAAATTGTCTTGAAGACATCGTGAAGTCATCTTGAAGTCATCTTGAAATAATCATAAAGTTATCTTGAAACAATCTTGAAGTCATCTTGAAGTCATATTTAAGACATCTTCAAAACATCTTGAAGTCTTCTTGGAGCCATCGTGAAGACATCTTCAAGACATCTTGAAGTTATCTTGAAGAAATCTTGAATCCATCTTAAAATCATCTTGAAGACATTTTTGAAGTCATCTCCAAGTCATCTTAAAGTTATCTTGAAACTACCTTAAAGTCATCATGAAGCTATCTTGAAGGCATCGTGATATTGCTTGTGAAATTCTTCATCATCAACTCATTAAAAATCTTAAGAAAACTTCTAATAAAAGTCATTAACAAAAAAATTTGAAATATTATGGAATATTTCATAGGGTAAAAGTTGGACAAGGAAGGAGAAGATGGAAGGAAGAAAAATGTTGAAGATAGAAGAACAAAAATCTTAAAATTTGAAGAATAAAGATTTTGAAGATGAAATAGGCTTCTTGAGGAAGCCATGACTATTTGAATGTTGAAGAAGATGAAAATGACATTTGATGGGATGATTATGTAAGAGAGGTAAGAGGGGAAATGGTTTTGGTGGGTTTGAGAGAAAGTTAGTGGATCGTGGGCGATCAGTGTAGAGTAGTTTAAACTAAAAAATGATTTTATTTTAGTCATTTGTGTTTTCTAAGGGTCTAAATTATGCAAAAACCAATGTAATTGAAGGCTGTTTTGCAATGCCTCATGAAGGAGGAACGGTGAAGGGGGCTTGGGCTCTTCTTTGGAATGAAGATGGAAATATTGTGAGCATAGGGTATAAACTCGTTTGCAATGTTGGAAGTGCAGCCATGTGTGAAGCTTTAGCAATTGGTTGGAGCCTGAAAGCTAACGGGCTATAGGAGAATGTCTCTTTGGAAATAAGGTCAGATGCATTAGAGATAATTAATGGGCTTGATGAAGTAGTCATACAACCCAGTTGGACCCTCTAATTTCTAATAGGCTTTTTTAGGGTAATAGGCCATAATAGGAAAATTAAAAAAATGGTAAAAAATTTCTATTTTGCACAAATAGCCAAAATAATATAGCTCCAATTTTTTAAACCTACAAAACATAATGAATAGACACATTTGCCCTCACTATTAATAAAATCTAAAACCAACAAATCACGAAACCCTAAATTAACAGAAACAAAAAACCCTCTCCGAGCAGCGATGATTGGAGACTATAGAGAACCCTAGCGCGAATTCTTCCATCTAAAGATTAAATCATACGAATCTCAATTGTAAGTGATATTTACTACTTGAATGTCTTCTATTTTCTATTTTAATCATTTGAATCTATTTTCATAATCATTTTCTACAATCCAAAGCCATCGGTTTGAATCTCCGTTATTAGTTCAAAATTGTTTTGGTACGAGTCTGATTTTCTTTCGAATCTGTGTTATGACACGACTGTTCTGTTTTCGTTCGACTCTGATTTCGTATCTGTCAAACATGATCACATTAGGTTTTAATGCGTGATTTCGTATCACTTTGAATCTGCATGATTTATTTTTGTCTTCTGAATTGCCGGTTATTGTTGAGTATAAAATAGCAGAGATAAGTTATAATTTTCTTTTTAAGGGAAGAATAGAGTGTAATTTTTGTTCAATTTTTTTGCCATATATGGTTCAAATCTCTACTTATACAGTTCAAAATTTCTGTTATATCTTTGGTGGTGGCCTGTGGGTGTTTACGGGGTATATTAGAACTCAATTTCTTGTTGAAGAGAGAGTTTTGTTTACAAGTTTAGTCTCTGTAATTTTTTTCTGTGCAATTTTCATTCAAATCGATGTTGATATATGTTTAAATTAGTGTTTAACAAATGAGTAAATAGACATTAACTATAGTTATTAATCCAATTTATAAATGAATCTCTTTGCTAAGTGTATATGCAATTAAGTAAAACATAATATACTATGGGTATATATCCAATTCCTGAAAATAACCAGGTATGACAAAGTATATACAAAGAAGTCAATGATAATATACTATGGGTATACATCCAATTCTGTGAATATATCTACTGCTATATTGTTCATAATATCTTTTAATTAGGTTATAACCATATATATGCAATTTTTATTCGAATATCTATTTTTGATTCTCCGATATATATGATAATTGTATGACAAATATGTATTGGCTGATGTACGCGCCTTCTCTCATCTTCTATTTTAATTAGTGTTTAACAGTAAGTAATTAGACATATACTATTAATTCAATTTCTGTTTGAATCTGTTTTGCTAAGTGTGTATGAGGATAAGCACGATATACTATTGATATATATCCAATAACCATATTTGACAAGTTGTGTACAGTGAATTGAAGTAGTTATGCATATAGTATCTAAGCATATAGTCATTTACTGTTTGTTAGCCCACATGATAAATTTTGCACATAAATATTCATGTATGAATATTTGTCTATTTATACAAAGTATTTACACATATATCCAGCTGAAAATATAATGAGGAAAAAACACATTACCAAAAAAAAACAACAAGTGAGAGAGAAAAGGCAATCAAAGATTCAAGATGACGTAACTATAGAAGAAAATGACACAACCACAAGAGATGCTCTCGCAGCATAAACCAATAATGAAAACACATCGACTGGAGAAAAGGTAAACAAATCAAACAGTACATTGAAATATACCTATAGTAGTTGTAGAAGTATGATAAGATTTTTTATATAAATGATAATATTATTTATTTATTGGCAGGACTACAATGTGTTATTACCGACTAAATTGTGGAAGTGTAACAATAAAGTCAATATTTATGAAAAAAATGAGTATTTTAATACTCTTAAATGCTGGTTAACCTAAGAAGAAAAAGAAGTCTTTAGAAAAACATGTTTAGGAAGCCTACTCAGTTAATTCTGCATTTAGCTAGGTGACAATGCTTTAATGAAAATAATGATGAGTTATGTTTTAATGTTGAATAACAAGTCATTAGATTTGGTATTAAATATTTTTCATTGATAACGGGACTAAATTGTGGTCCCTACCCAACATAGAACAAAAAGACATTATCCGAAGGGCAAATACTTGATGAAGCATTTCCTAATCTCAAATCTATAACAAAATACATGTCTAGGGAAAGTCTGGTTTATTCTTTTAATGCTTTTCGATATGCAAGTCTAGAGCTTAAGATCAAGTTGGCAAAAATTTATTGCTTAGAAAATCTCCTTTTTCCAAAACAATCATCTATCGGCAATGACATGGACCATTTGAAAATAGTTTATATAGATGAGATTTTTGAGAATTATCCATGGGGCCAATTGTCATATGAGATGACAATCGGATATGTGAAAGTTATTCTCAACAATCCTACTACAAAAGGATATTTGGGTTTGGAGGATTCCCATTAGCTTTGATTGTTTGGGCGTATGAGATGATCCCTACACTCAAGAATCCCAGCATCAACATTGCACAAGGCTCAGGAGATGGAATACAGAGAATGTGTAGCTGGAGGGGGCGAACAACCAAGTTAGAGAGAATTACAAAACAAGGTTTTTGACTCAAAAGAAGTAAATTATGTTTTCACTTTCATTTAGTATATAAGAATTAGTATTTTATTATTTAATATTAAGTATACATGACTGAAATTCATGTTAATGTTGTGTGATTAGTTTGATTTGAGTATACTGCAATTGTATATTAGTTATTAGATTTAGTATATATACAGTTTTAATACAAAAAAAATGTTAATTGTTTCATGAAGTATAATGATGACTATCACTAACTAAATATTTTTTATTTTCCTATTTTGAATTAATGTTTGATTCCATAACATCTTATAATAGAACCAATTGAGCTTACGCAATTGGAATTGGAAGCGCCATTTATGGCTTATTTTCTGAAAGGTAATAATTTTACATATTATTCATGTATTTTTAGAAATATCAATTTAATACTAAACATGCTAATCATGTTTCATTGTTATTAATGAAAGGATAATGTTGCGACTACTAATACGGTTGATAAAAATGTTGGAAATGCTGCCATGGATGATGATAGAACTGCTATAAACAAGGATGTCATTGCTGGAGATGCTAGACCAAAAAGTGCCGAAAAAAATTTGACTACACTAATTGTAAATGAGATTAAATATTTATTGACTATTAAGAACTAAATTAATGTTGACTTAAATAAACTGCAAGAAAACAAAAAGAAAATATGCCTAATCAAAGCAGCAAAAAATGTAACCAACGTAAAAAAGTCACATCATCTAATGAAATTGGCAGAAAATGAGAAACAAGCACAAGCAGCAGCACAACAAGCATTGAAGGAAAACACAGCAGCTACAGACAACACATCAACTCCAAATATGGCTGCAGCAACAGCAACAATGATGCCATTTGAATCGCATTTTCCTAACTTCAATTTGTTATCCCAACCCCTTCCTGAATTTGATGAATAAATATTGGTAAAATTTTTGGATTGTTTTCTTAGGATATTTAAACTGAAGAAATTCTGATAGATTTGATAGATGTATAGGTGGTAGATGATGTTATCGTTTTTTTGAATGACCTTACTCGTAGGTGTTGGTATATCAATAGGTGGTAGATGATCATAGCTGCAAATATGTTACTAAATTTGACACTTTATATGGATTTCAAGCTATTGATCATTTTAGAATATATGAAAGTTCATTTTGAAATGTATCTGTTTATGTTTAAATAGTGAATAAACAAGTATGACAACATAATTCCTGTAAATGCTAAAGTAATATAGGTATATATCTAATTCCTTAAAAATAGCCTTGTTTGATAGTGTACAGATACATATATGTAAACTAGAATATACTATGGGTAAATATTCAAATCCTTTAAAAAACCTTATTCACAATCGATTGGTAATAGGATATATACTATGTGTAAATATCTAATTCCATGAAAATACGTTGATTTGACACAGTATACACAAATAAGTAAATGATAATATACTATAGGCATATATCAAATATCTTAAAACATTGTATTAAACAAGCATATTCATAAAATTCTCATGGTCATTGACCTATTTGATATGAAAATTGAAAAATATATGAAAAGTAAATTCCATGCAAAATTAGGATAGTGAAAACATAACCATCAACCTAATCAACTCGAGCGCTTCTTCTTCAAAGCACCTCCTTTGCAATCTTTAACAAGATTTTTACAAGTCTTCTTATTATGTCCTAAAATACCATAAGTACTACATCTATTTTTAGGAATCTTCTCCATAAAAGATAAATACCTCTTCTTTTTTAGTCTACTCGAAGAATGTCTAACACGCGGAGGTAAAATCCTTTGATCTTTAATATCACCAGTGATTGACCAATCAGATTCATTGCCAACAGGATACACAGAAACTGCAAATGTACATTCAAGCTCACTCTTCGTTTAGAACTTGGACGTGTATGGATATGGTGAAAGGTTCCTCCTTGTAAGTGCAACACATTAATGAGAACAAGGTAATAGATCTAGTTGCCACATATTAGAAGTGCAACACCTATTTGTAATTTTCACAACATATTCAACTTCTCCATCATGAACTTGAAATTATTAACATCAACGATGTATACCTACAAAAATAAATAAATAATAATAACTAATGAATGGAAATAATTAAACATTAAGATAAAAACATAAGAGAACTCACATCCATGGCGCGAGATAGCTCAAATTGAACACATAAATCCTTCTTCGCATCCTTAGTTAAACATGTAAGCATACAATTGTTGGACTGTGTTCATAAAGTAACGTGTAATAACTATTTATTTGTATTTAGCTGTTTCTCAAATATTAGTATTATTAAATTTTTATGAATAAATTGAAAGTTTTATTAAAGTGAGTTTATAAATTACTCAAGTCTTGAAACTTTCATCAACGAACGAAGAGTGAAGATAGAGGCATCTCCAAATGAACACTTATGAGAAAGTTCAGAATGATAGTCGCAGTCTTACGATCGACTGAGTAATCGAATCTAATTACGATTGTTAAGTTGAACCAATAAATGTCAGTCTTGGGGTATGGGAGCGGAGACTCAAACGGTTAACCTAGACATGTTGTGAACATGTTGAATAGACTGGTAACAAAATAGTTTAGAGTCCAAAATCATTTATTTAGCTCTAATTCTAATTGTTACACAATAAGGGTATTTTTGTAATTACTTTAATCCTGAGGTGAATACATAGATTGACTTAGTTAGTTGCAATCTTTGATTTGTCAAATGAGTGAGTTCGAATTGACGGGCAATACCTCGGCTGTTGGGATTGTAATTCAATTAAGTTAAAGTTACGTGATTCACAAATATGAAAATTTATGGTTGGATTGCAAAAGCAACAATATCGCCTTATACTTTATTGATGGTGTGTAATTAAATTAACCTTGTCAGGTATTCAATGAATTGAGTAATTGATTAAAACTTGTGAATTGTACAAGACGATTCATTATTATGTCTTTCTTATTCACAGTAAAAAAAGGAGTTAAGAAAATAATAACAAGAGGGGTAAAATGATAATTTTATATTTCACTCTTGTTACTAATATTCAAGACGGGTATTATGTTAATATATTCTGCGGACCGTGAAGATAAAAAGGGTTTATATACACCAATAGAAAACGTAGCGCGTATGAATCGAGAGTTGATTCGGCATCGAACCTATAGTGGTGTCGTACGATATCAGGATTAAATAGGTCGACAATTGATGGAGATAAATTCACCAGGTATTTAAGTCCTTAGCTTTGTTCATGTAGGTGCATTCGGTCTCAGAAATAACTCAAGAGAACAGGAATAGAGAAACGAAATAAATTGCAGCAAAATATGTTTTGGTGCCAAGACATATTTTCTACACTTATATGTGATGGATGATGTCACTTAAGTAGTTAAGTATGATAATATGTATTGAAATTAATTATTTTATTATTGGATGATAATTGGATAATTATTAAATAAATATAAATTAATTAATAGATAATGATTAATTAAATTTATCAATTGGATCAATGAATCTCGATACAACTTAAACTCTAGAGAATGTTGCAATTTCGGCAATAAGGAATATATGGGGTGAATTTTAAAAAAAATTTAAAAATATATGGATATATTTGTTAATATCAAAAATTACATTTTATCAATATATAATTACAATCTGATGACAGATAGATATTGGATTAGATATGGTTATTTGTCAACACAGTAAGAGAGAGAGAAAATGTTTTCCTCTCCCTCATGTTGCCGCTGAAAATTATATTGAAGGAGAAATTTTTTTAATTTTCTTCTTCAATCGTTTTAAGAGCTCACACTCAAATTCCTACACAAAATTCTCGTGAGATATATTTATGAAATTAACGGGTGATTGTTGGTGGATGAAATTCACAAATCATTCTTGGAGTTCAAGTGTGTGATTCAGATCTTGAAGCTTGAAGAACACGAAATGCACTCGAAGGATTCTGCCAGTTCAAAAATTCTCTAGTACAATGTATAGGTGAAAAAAAAAATATTTAACATTATCTTCTCGTTTAATATTGTAAATGCATAATCGCTTAAGTTATTTAATTTGATTAAATAAGTTAATTGGATTTTTTTTATATTTCATCCACGAACCGTTCGCTGTTCAAACTTGTTTTTAATTAATTTTAAAACCAACCGGTCCTAGCAAAAAATAGCAGCAGTCCTTCTATCATAAAACCATAACTATTACTTTTGTCGTATATACTCTATAAGGCAGGCAACGGGTAATGATTGAGCATCATTTAGAATAGAATTTAACGTATCAACTAAATTTGATGTTATCACGTTATAGCGACGTCTAACTAAATAAGCACCGACCCATTTCTCATATCCAACTCCACTCAAGTAAGACCGTATAGATGGAACAATGGACTTTAGACAACGCATGTGCAACTCAAAATATATAGCCATTTATGCCCTCACACATTTATAAATAAACTATCAAGTTTGAATCTCTTATATGTTGTCTTCACATATTGAGCAAATGCTACATGCAATAACCCTGATGAGCATCCGAAAAATACTTTGCAACAACCTTTGGGATGCTATTATGACGATCTGAAATGATCACCAACTCTTCACTATATTCAGTGACACAACTCAACTTATCTATTCAATCCCATGCCAAATCATTCTCCGAATCAAAAATTGCAAATGCTAATGGAATAATTTGGTCATTACCATCAAGCATTGAAAGCAATAAGAAATGTACCATGGTATTTATTCATCAGAAAGGTTCCATCAAAACTTATCATGGGTCTACAATGACAACTACCACTTAACGAAGGTCCCAACGCCAAAAAAAATACTTTAGCCTCCCATCACGATCAATGTGGAAATGTGTAATAGTTCCTAAAACATGTATAAGTATTTACTAAAAAAATACTGAATGTGTTATAATAAAATGAATGATAATAGTAAATAATTATATACTAATGGTATTTAATTCGTTACTGTACCAGGATTATTCTTCTGCAAGTAATAGCGATAGGAATGTAGTATAGCATAGGACTCCTCTGGAGAACCACGAATCATGTCAAGAGCTTCTTTCTTAGCCATCCAAGCTTTATAATAATTGATATTAATATTATGCTTCACATGCATAAGATGAATTTTGTCCTTAGGTTGTGTGCGATCACCAACTCCATACATATACTTATCCTTTATACACTCACTAACAATTGTTGACGTGGCTAGTCAGTGACCAGTCTGAACAATGGAAAGCGAACAATTGTGCTCCTTTACATACGTTCTAACGCACCAAGTTTCACCACCTCTACAACGTGAAGCACGCACCAATCACTGTCAACTCTTGACAACACAACATACTACATACATTCCACGGTTAGATTTGCTAGTCAAAATTGAAAATTATACTTCATAGCTATCAAATGGAGAGCATTTTTCAACTCATATTTGAGTGAAAAAGAATTCTATTGTATATCAAATCTAAAAGGTAGCTTATCCACATCTAATTTATCTACAAATAATGGTCTCAGATGGATTATCATGAACCTTACCTCTGATGATGAAAAAATAACACTTAATAACATCATTAAATGTCCTAAAACCACTGTGTAATGTAACAATTAATAGATAATTTCTACATCTCTCATTATTCATCAAAGTAAGATACCAAACAACGTCAAAATCCACATTTATCTTTACAAAATTAGAAGTAGATCCTCCATATTCAATATTTACCATCAAACACATATCATTAGTATCTACACATAATGCACGTGACACTAAACAACGTAAAATTTCATTTGATGCATCATTACCCACCAACAATGGCTTAATCTTGTAGTCAATGTAATCCACTTCCCATCATAAAAAATAACAATGGGAATATTAACCATCCAACCTAAAAAAAATAGAATTACAACAAATAAGTAAATAACATACAAAATACAATATATAAATTTAGACTATACAATATAAGACTATAAAGTATAAATCTGCATAAATAAGTATATAAATATATAATATATGATACATAACAATACACTATATAACAAATGATATCATACTGTATAAAATATTATGAAATTATAGACCAATAGTATATGAGTATATACTATATTCTAATATTTCAGACAAATGATAGACAACCTATATTTATTTACTATATGAAAATATTTATAAACTACGTAACCAAAATCATGACTCAACAAGCCAAAAAAGACAAACGTGATTCTAGCAATCCAAAATAGAAATACAATGGCAGAAACCAAACAAACAAAATTAAGCAATCAAACGAACGATTCAACACTCAAACATCAATTACATTGAAGAAACTAGAATAATAATCATTAAGAATACTAATAATAAAATGAATTAGAATACTATGATCAAAATCAAATCCAGAACAAGTTTAAGTTTTGCTTTTGTATAATATCCAAATTTTTTTTATAATTTTGCACATATGGCCGGATCTTTCTTTGATTTTTTAGTTAGTTATGATTTTATAGGGTCATTTACTTTTATGCCCTTATTATAACTGATTTGTTTTTTTAGGTTTTTTTAGGTTTTATTGTTTTTTTTGTTTTTCTCGCAACTTCTCATTCGTTCATGCCATTGCAGACCCCCATTGTATGGCAGATTTGGAGATTTGTTGATTTCTGTGTTTCATATTTTTCTTCATTCGTTATTTCAAAACTATCTGTAACATAAATAGTAGTTTTTTTTATTTTGGGTATATACTGGGCAAGATTGTTGCAGTTTATATGTAATTGTTTTTTTTATTTTTAGGTGAATTTGGTGATTTTCTCTGTAATAGTTTATACAGAATTGATATTTAATCGAAATCAAGTATATTAATATTTTTCTTACGAAATTATATTCCTATTTTCTATAACAGTTACACAAAATTAATTTTGGTTTATTTCTAGTTTTCGAGCTACAGATGAAGAAGAATGAGGGGTTGGGCTTGGGTGTGGGAATGGGGTATGGTTCTAGATGGTATATAAAAATATATTAATCGTATATAAAATTATACTATAGATATACTACGATATACTCATGGTATGTGAGAATATATTACATATATACTATGATATAATTATAGTATATTAAAACATACTACGATAAATATGCAAAACACAGTATATTATTATATAGCATAGAGTATATATCTATAAATTACATAACTTTTTACGTTGGGGTTATCACACGAATAACATTTTACGCTAGAGTTGTTACGTGAATAAGATCCCTTCTTAGTGGGGCAATCTCATATATTTACAATTCTTTAAGTTTTAAATATGAACCATTATAAAATTCAACAATTTATGCAAATTATAATTTTTTGGGTATTTTTTTCTTTATTTTCATAGACTAGTCTATTTGCCTAGATGAGCCATTCAAATATTTGGATTGGGGCTCTTTTCTGATTTGGCGCGGGAGTTTATTATCTAATAGTCTGCAATTCAGCTTGTAGTTCTCCTTTTTCAATAAACTGTTTTTTAATTAAAAAAAATTGCCTCCGAAAACTTATAGATGATAGAATTGCCAAATAAGTAAAAAAAAATAGAAACAGGTCCCAACATGAGGGAATATGTTAAAAAACTAATGTGATTGTTTTAAAAAAGGTCATATTTGGACAGTCTAGTTTCGAAACGGCCAAATAAAAAGGATGTGCCTCCCGTTCTGACAAATAAGAATCTATCTAGGTGCTCAAGATACGAAGCGTAGTGTAATCTTCTCGTGTTATCTTTAGGAATAACTTTAATATATTATGATTATTTTTTGTCCATTTTGCTAATGCGGAATAGAACGGAAAGACAAAAAAATTATTGTTGCCCAAAAACGGATAGCACATATGCCCTGCGCTGCGTATCTTGATCACCTGCACACAAAGTAGATAGTGAACTCAAAGAGAAGATAACACTAGTGGGGTGTTTACTTTACGGAAAAGTCATTAAAATTATATGGATACGATCCTCATCAATTTGATCGCTTCTTGGTTGATTCTGATACAATGTTTTTGTAGACGTGCTTCTAAGTATTACTTTAACATTTCATCTAAGAGGAAGAGTTCCTCTAATTCTATAAGTTCCTTTTAAAATACTCTTGACTAGGGGGATATAGCTCTGTTGGTAGAGCTCTGCTCTACCAATTGGGTCGTTGCGATTAGAGGTTGAATCTAATTGTCCAGATGTTAATAATAGTGTTGGGCATAGTACCCTTAAATCATGTGTAAAGATATTTGATTTAAAAATTAAAAAAAAAATTCTTATAATTATCTTTTCTGAATTATTATTGAATAATTTGTATAAATATCTAAAAATTTCATATTCATTAATGACACTGTGATCCTGTATTAGCACAAGATGATTAAAATCATAGATAATGAATAAAATAGTTTTCAACATATTAAAATATATAATCTTTAATAAATGGTTGCTCGCATGGTTCGTTAAACATTTTGAATGCATGTGATCCAAATCCGGATCACTGATGTGGATAGACATATTAGTGAATGTACTTTATATAATTAGATTATATAGGACATGACCGATGTGAATTACTTTTGATTCACTCGTTAAGACTTGTTTGTAAAATAGGCTTGTGACTTTTGTTTTAGAGATTCTGTGACATGGATGGCTAGGAATTCTTACAAGATTTGGAATTCTAGCTTTCTTAACGGATCGTATATTAGTCCTCTTAAGTGTTAATTCTGAAACTGAAGGGTTATTGAGCTCAAATTTATAATATGATTATAAATTGACCGCTCACTAGTAAATTAGTGGTACTTAAGGATCTAAATATAATTAGAATGGTGAAATGATAATTTTGACAAGCTCTAATTTACAAACTAATAATTGTAGGACAAAATTACATGAAGTGGTTATATCAATGGACTACATGATATTACTCTGTAAATATATTCTGTAATTACTAAGAGTGCAATTTCATATTTATAGTGGAGTAATAATGAAATTAATGAAGAGATTATTTAATTAAAGAGTTTATTAATAATATGATTTATTGAAGCTTAGAATTACGAGTCCATGGTCCCCAAGCCATCGTTATACTACACAGTTAGGGTGCAAATATTTCAAGGCATAAGAAAAAGACTAGCTTGCAAAATGAATTAAGTTTTTGGGGCAAGTATATAATTATGAGATAATTATGTGTTATTATTTAATTAAATTAATTATTGTGATTTTTGAAAATTATAATTAATTAACTACATATCGACTAGTTATGAATTAATTTATGGTGATACAATATATTTGATTTATAAAATTAACTAGTGTTAGATTATGATGAGATAATAATTTAATTTTGAATCAGTTGATTGATTGATTTTGAATTAACAGATAAGTTGGTTGTTAGGTTTTTATTAGATAAATTAATATTTGAAATAATACATAGGTATTTATCTCATTAAATAATAAATTTGACTGCCACATGTCAATAACTGATTTTGAATCAGGGATTGGTGTGGGACACTACAGTGCCGCATGGCACTACAATGCGGCGCAAATTGTAGTGGGTCTCACTGTAGTGGTACATTTGTAATTAATTTATTATTTTATGAAAACCCTAAGCCTAACGAGCCTTGACCTATACTATGTATAGTTAATACTCTATTGGCCCTAAAAAGTATTTGACTGATTAATCGTTAATCAAAACTCTACGAATTCTCTAATTCTCTCTCAGAGTTCTGTCTCAAAAGTTTTTATCTAAATCTCTAGATCTCATGTATTAAGTATATCTAGAGATAGAAAATTATTCTCGAATCATTTCTGCGTGCTCACACACATCCTAGTGTGTTTGATGAGTGGTTTGGAAGATCTTGGTGTGGATCTCAAAGCCTATTCATCGTGGATTCGAACGTTTATTGTTTTTACTAGAATATAGCGATGACGCTTGATAGATTTCAAGAGTTAAATTTTTTTTCTTTGAATGTCTATTAATTTAGTGTATAGATATATAATGGATTTGTGTAAAAAATAGTTTTCCACAAAATTATTTTTTGGGATCCTGTGGTGTCGTGATTGTTTTTCAATCAATATTTTTTTTTTCAAAACGCGTAGAGGTTCCGACAATTGGTATTAGAACGATCTTTATATATGTATACATTAAATGTTTGTGTGAGTTTCTTGCATTATTCAATATCAATATATATATATATTGTTATGTATGAATGTATGGATGACTATGTTTTTTGAATGTATGGTTAATGATGAATCGTTAATTATATGGTGATTTTTTGTTTAGGTTTTGTTCTTATTTTTTCTTTAGATATTGTGTAAGCCATTTGGGAGCATATGAATTTTTGTAATTTTATTTTGAATATTATGTTGTAAAATTTCATACTTGAGAAGACGAAGAACGCAGGAGACAGATACAAAGGAGAAAATGAGGAGGAGTTTCACGACGCCGGCGGTTGGAATGTCCCGTTGCCACACACAAGGTAGCGGCGGCGGTGGGACTGTCCCGCTTTCAACGCACGACACTGGCGGCGGGACTGTCCCGTTACAACTGCCAGTGGGAATTCTGATGGATGCCCTGATACCGTGTTACCCAATCCATGTGATGTTTCACAAAAACCCTAATCCTATCTTTTATCATTTATTTTTAAAATTAATGTAATTTTAAGAAAGGTTAGTTATCGATTTGATATTTTAAAAAATTAAAATTAATTAATTGATTGGGAACCCAAGTTTGATAAGTCCTGAAATTATTTTTTGACATCAAATTCAATTAATTTAGAAAGGATAATTAATAAGATTATTTAATTAGGAAAATGTCTTTCTTAATTAAAAGGATTTTGGTCAAACCTTGAAGATTATGAAGAAGAGCCTCCAATGGAGAAGCATTTTTTAGAAATATGTATTCTTGAAGTTTGCTTTGTAATTTTTCTCTTATTTTTCAAAGGTTGTAAATTTTGAAATACCCAATAGTCATTCAATTCATCATTTATTTATGTATTTGAATAGTTATTGATTTGCTTAATAACATGACCATACATTAGTCGATCACATACCATGTATGCAACCCCACACTAATAAGGATGAGACGGATAGTTATTTATACATTAGAAATACCCAATAGTTATTTATACATTAGAAATACCCAATAGTTATTTATTTAATCATGCATCCCATTTGTAGAAACCTGATTTGTTAGAATTGTCATATTGTCATGTGGCACTTCGGACTGTCACACGTCAATTAGTGATTGGCGTGGCACATTATAGTGACACATTTATAATTACTTTATTATTTTATGATAATCCTAAACCTAATGAGCCCTAACCTAGAATATATATAGATAATATTCTACTGGCCTAAACAAGTATCTGACTGATTAATCGTTAATCAAAGCTCTGCGAATTCTCTAATTCTCTCTCAGAGTTATGTCTCAAAAGTCCTTCTCCAAATCTTTAGATTTCATGTATTGAGTACATTTAGAGATAAAAAATGATTCTCGATTCATTCTATGTGCCCACACACGTCCTAGTGTGTTGGAGGACTGGTTTGAAAGATCTTGGTGTAGATCTCAAAGTCTGTTCATCGTGAAATCAAACGTTCATTGTTTTTACTAGAAGATAGAAAGGACGCTCGATAGACTTCAAGAGTTAAGATTATTTTCTTTGAATTTCTATTAATTTAATGTATAAATATATAATGGATCATTGTGAAAATAGTTTTTCACAAAATTATTTTGGGGGTTTATGGCGTCACGAATGTTTTTTAATCAATATATTTTTTGAAAACACTACCTTTCTGCTCCGTGCGCGCCACGATTCCAATAATTGGTATCAGAGCCATCTTCATATATGTATATATTAAATGTTATGTGGGTTTTCTTATATTATTCAATATATAATTTGATATGTATGAATGAATGGATGGTTATGTTTTTTGAATGTATGGTTAATAATGAATCGTTGATTATATGGTGACTTTTGGGTCTACATTTTGTTCTTATTTTCTCTTTAGATCTTGTATAAGCCGTTTGGGAAATATGAATTTTTGTAATTTTATTTTGAATATTATGTTCTAAAATTCTGTACGCAAGAAGACGAAGAACACACGAGACGGATATGAAGGAGAAAAGTAGGAGGAGTTCTGCGACAGACTCCATCGCTGGTGGTGGCGCTGGGATGCCTTGATACCTTATTGCCCTATCCCTGTGAGACTTCACAAAAACCATGATCCTATCTTTTATCTTTTATTTTTAAAATTAATGTAATTTAAAAAAAGGTTAGTTATCGATTCTTAATTTTTTGAAAATTAAAATTAATTAATTGATTGGGATTGACTCAAGTTTGATAAGTCATTAAATTATATTTTGACTAATCATATTTAATTAATATATAAATTATAATTAATGAGATTATTTAATTAGGAAAATAACTTTTCTTAATTAAAAGGATTTTAGTCAAAGCTTAAAGATTATGAAGAAGGGCCTCAAATGGAGAATGAGCAACTTTTGGAAATATGTATTCATGAAACCCGCTTTGCAATTTTTTCTAATTTTTCAAAGGTTATAAATTTTGAAATACCCAATAGTCACTCATTTCATTATTTGTTTATTTATTCATATATTTAAATATATAGTTATTGATTTGATCAATAAATGTAATTGGCTAATTATTCTAAGTTCACATAAATTAGTATTTGGCTCTTTAGAAGGTTAAACGAACTTAAACCAATTAGATTATATTAATAATTAATTTTAATGACATGGATGACTGAGAACATGATCTTACAAGATTTAGAATCCAAGTTTTCCTAACGGATCGTATATTATTCTTTTAAGTGTTAATTCTAGAACTGAATGGTTATTGAGCTCAAATATATATTACGATTATCAATTGACCGTTCACTAGTGAATTAATGATACTTAAGGATCAAAAGATAATAAAAATGGTAAAATGATAATTTTGACCAGCTCTAATTTATGAACCAATAATTGGAGAACATAACTACATGAAGTGATTATATCAATAGACTACACGATATTACACTGTAAATATATTTTGTAATTACTAAGAGTGCAATTTCATATATATAGTGGAGTAGTAATGAAATAAATAAATGAGATTATTTAATTAAAAGTTTAATTAATAATCTAATTTATGAAAACTTAGAATTATAGGTCCATACTCCCCAAGCCACCTCTTTACTATACAGCCTAGAGTGTGAATGTTTCAAGGCATAAGAAAAGGACTAGCTTGCAAACAGAATTAAGTTTTCGGGGTAAGTATATAATTATGAGATAATTATGTTATTCATTAATTAAGAATTGATTGATTAAATTATTTATTGTACTTTTTGAAAATTATAATTAATTAACTATATATCAATTAATTATGAATTAATCGATGATGAGACAATATATATGATCTATGAAATTAAATAGTGTTAGATTATTACGATATATATTTTGAATTAGGGATTGGCGTGGCACACTACAATGGATCCCACTGTAGTGGTAAATTTGTAATTAATTTATTATTTTATGGAAACCATAAACCTAATGAGCCTTGATCTAAAATATATATAGATAATATTCTATTGGTCTAAAAAAGTATCTGACTGTTTAATTGTTAATCAAAACTCTGCGAATGCTCTAATTCTCTCTCAAAGTTCTGTCTCAAAAGTCATTTTCAAATCTCTAGATCTCATGTGTTGAGTACATTTAGAGATAAAAAATAATTTTTGATTCATTCTACATGCCTACACACGTCCTAGTGTATTTGATGATTAATTTGAAAGATCTTGGTGTGGTTTGAAAGAATCGAACTTTCATTATTTTTACTTGAAGATAGCGAGAACGCTTGATAGACGTCAAGAGATAAAATTCTTTTCTTTGAATGTCTATTAAATTAATGTCTAGATATATAATAAAAATAGTTTTTCACAAAATCAATTTTTGAGATCTGTGGCGTCACAATTGTTTTTCAATCAATAAAATTTTCAAAACCCCCCCACTACATGTGTCGCGATTCCAACAAATAGATGACCAAGTAAGTTTTTTTGTGAATTTAACAATAATGTCTTTGAGACCAAATTAGGCTTACCTCTCCAAAGACTTGGAAATGGTATTTATAAAAGAGGCAACTCTTGAGAAGGTACGAGTGGAACCACGGATCCTGTAAGATATCAAATAGAAATTTATTCAGAGACCTATAAGTACGACATGGTTTACCCGTCAGAGCCTAGTTTTATGTCCATCAAACACGGACCATGCAACTTTAGAACTACTGTAGCAGACGAATCATCACACATAGGGTGAAAAAGTTTTGTCAATATTATTTTATGATTTAATTGGTTTCAACGGGTGACATTAAATGTTCTTATTCCCCCAAACGAATGTATTGGAGTTAATGTTGATATGAGATATAACAATTCATATATAAAGGAAAACTAGTCCAATTAGTGGATGTCGCACAATTGTGTTAATGTCAATTATAATCATGTTGATGTCATGTGTGCGGCCTAACCTGTGAACTCGAGCCTAGAGTCGTAGAGCTTTCACATCCGAACTGAGTCATCTAACTGGGTGGTTACGTGTGGTCCTCAAGTTAGTAACAGAGCAGAGGTGGTTACCTATGTTATTCTTCAAGTGGACCCTTGACATGTGTAACTCCTCCAAGAGCTGTTAGGAAATACTCATAACAATTGCCCTTTAGTCACTGAGTTGAGTTGAGAGGCTGTGCTGGAAGTACTTGTCAAATCAATGATTCCTCGAAACACGATCTTCATCATTGCTTCCTAGTACCTAGTGGACCATGCGATCAATTAGTACTGGCGGAGCTCGAAGAGGTATGCCAAAACGCAAGGCAGAGCATGAGACATGATGTTTATTAGTAGCTGAAGCTTGTCCTAGCCGCTTGAAAGGCACATATTGTGTTCATTGGATTTGGTAAACCCCTCAAATCAAGGGGTTTATGTTGGAGAAATCATTGTCGTCCGTTCTTTAAACAGACGGTCATGATTAATGATACATGTTAAACAAGACATCATAAATTTTTTTTTTATTTTCTTTTCCCGTTTGCATAATTGAATCCGACCATCCGTTTTGAAAATGGACGGCCAGGATTCAACACAACCCTCTCATGTTCTCACAACAGGAGAGAACATGAGAGGATCTGAGTTCCAAATCAAGAGTGTAAGCGGGGGTATAAATACTTCAAACCATCTTCATATTCCTTTTTGCATGTCTAAACCCCTTAAATTGCCATTTTTGCAATTTCTGCAACCTTACGAGCTCTATACTACTGCCTAGGATCTGCCTCTCTTTGCGCCAGTTAAACTAAGTAGGGAAACCTTAGTTTATGTGTCGTTAGGTTTGTTTCTATATTTCTTTCTGCATACTTTCCTTCTTTAGTTAGGTATATTGTCATGTCTGAGATTGGGAGCTCTACGTTACCTGGTAATTTAGATTTGGGCATTGGTGTAGTTTTGATCAAGAACAATACGCATCGTGCCAACATTGAGGGACTTGCAAGCTCTAGCGTTTCCGCCGAGCCTCGAGCCGTTGATGGTATTCCTTCTACCTTGACGGTGAAAGAATTGGACAAGATCAAGATTGCTTGGAATATTCCTGATTATGTACAAATGTGCGCCGCTCCTTGAGGGGGCAGGGGGCAGCTTTGTCTCAGTGGCTCTGGAGTGCGGGATGCCTTGCATCCATTCTTTAGGGAATGCTTTTCCTCGAACAAGATTTCCTGGCATAGCTTCACCCGAACACGTTGAGGCCTTCAGTTGGGTGTTGGGTCCTCTATTTGAGTCGATTGACATAGCATTTTGACTAAAATTGACTCATTTTGCCTTTCACTTAATTTCCTCATGTCCATTTGTCATTTTAAAGATGTACTGACATAAACACTAGTGCCAGTATCAAGCCATCAATGATCTAAAGGAATGTTGACACTTTTTGGCTCAAAGTATACACAAGCCAAATACTCAACGTACTTGAGATATTGTAACATTCAGACCAGCTTTGTTACTCTTTGAGTGAGCCCCTAACATGTGTAATTCATCCGAGAGCTGTCAGAAAAATTGATATATTTCATAATACTTTTTAATGTATTTAGTTTGGAAGAAATTAAAAATACTAAATATATTGGTTGAAATGGAAGCAATATATGATCTTGGGATCTAAAATATGTTCTTGTATGCGATTTGTTTTCTTAAGATATAAAGCTATACTGTTAAACTTATCTTGGTAAACAAACTTTCTTGAGATTATAGATTCCACATTGCCATGGCAGTACACATCTCGTGTGGAAGTCATTCTTTGCTTTTTTAAATATAACTACATCGAATTGCATATTGAAAAGTTGTTGATTCTAGTAAGGACATGCATGTGCCTTAGCTTGAGGTACATTAAACACACACTAGGACGTGGGAGTGACATGAGTCAGAGTAGTTCCATTGGTTGAGCCCTTCATAATGGTAGCGGACCGGAAACGTAGGTGCGTATTAATGTGAATGAACGATCTTGCCATTAGGGAAAGCATATAGAATCTCATTTGTTATTGTTGGGGCCAAGAACAGGACAGAAAGTGGTCGTCGCCAAGGGATATCCCCCAAAATTATAACTAGCCACGATCATCGGCCTAATATCTTGCTATTTGAGATATTCTTTCAATTAAGCTATCTTCTCCAAATAAGGAAAGCCCTAGTTTATGTAAAAAAAAAAACAACCCACCAAAAGTGGTCTACATGCATAGGGAAATGGCGCATATAGGATCAAAATATTTACCATAACATGTATAAATTTCAAGGTGAGCCTTATGTATCGAATGATGATTGAAATGAAGGGATTGAAATTAAACATAATAAACATGCTATATAACACAAATAATCAGATCTGCATATTTTTATGAAATTCTTCAAACTCCAATCTTAGATACATATGCCATTTTGGTTTCTATGAGAAGAAGATTCGTATAACTTGATTGCGGAAGACATATCTGGCTCCATGGATAATTGAATCGTAAACTGGAGGATCAGATCTTCCAAATTGACACAAGTCATTGAGTTCTTCTCCAAGATTCTCTCTTGAAGGAATAAAGATAACTCCTCTAAGAAAAACATAGTTTTATTGTTTGTGTAATTTAGGGACCATAACCTTTATTAATAAATATTGATATTTCTAATTTGGCCCTTCAATAAATGAAAATATCATTTCTGGTATTTACACATTAATTCTATGATAATTATACCCATAAGCCTTAAAACTTTAATTTCTTAATTAGACCATTTTAATTAGACTTATTCAACGATAACACATACACATTTAATTTAACATATGTGACCCTACATGTTGAAATGTTTTCCAACAATCTCCCGTTGGGCCACATATTTAACCTTGTAAATGTGTAACTTCATGAGACTCCCAAAATTTGCTATCTAAACCGCAAGGTATATCCGAAACAATCCCATCCATTGATTATATAGACATAGGATCAAAGCGATATTCGCTACCTTTATTGTAACTAAACCCATCAATGGTCACATATACCAATATAATCAAACGACATAAATCAATCATGGATGTGAGCATGAAAAATTACATGTAATGTGATCTATACATGTCTATTTCCAACTGGTCCTACCTTACTTTAGCGTGGTCAACACTAACATAATGTCACAGAATGGAGTGAACTGAATAACTTTATTTCTGATTAGAAAATACCAAATGCATAAAATTTTGAAAAATGCAACATAAAGGCAAAAACAAACTTTCACTAAATCATGATATCCTCAAAAAGCATAACACTCATATGAGCAATGTGCTCATGAAAGACCTTGGGTGGTAATCCCTTAGTGAGTAGATCCGCTATCATGGAATTTGTCCCAATATGCTCTATGGACATCTGACCACCATGTACCATTTCTTTTACAACTAGGAACTTAATCTCAATACGCTTTGACTTAGATGCGCTCATGTTGTTGTTAGAATATAAAACTGATGATTTATTGTCACAATACAACTTTAGTGGTCTTACAATGTTCTCAACAATGTGCAGCCCAATGAAAAAGTTTCGCACTCATATTCCGTGATTGTTTGCCTCATAACATGCTACAAATTCTACTGCCATGGTGGAGGAAGTTATGAGTGTCTAATTGACACTCCTCCAAGAAATGGCTCCACTAGCCAATAAGTAAATGTAGCTTGGAGTGGATCTTCTGCTGTCTTGGCATCCATCAAAATTAGAGTCGATATACCCAATGACCTCTAACGGATCCGATCTCTTATACCTGAGTATATAATCTTTTGTTCTCTGTAAATATCTCATAACTAGTTTAGCTCCTTTCCAATGATCCATCCCAGGGTTACTAAGATATCTTCCCAAAACACTAATGATGTACGCAATGTCTTGACGCGTATAGACTTGAGCATACATTACACTCCCAGCAACATATGCATAAGGAATCTTCTGCGTTTTCATAGTTTCAAGACTAGTTTTCGGGCACTGATTGAGATAAAATTTGTCTCATTTAGCAACGGGGGAGCCACCTGGTTTACAGTCTTGCATGCCACACCTTTTAATCACTTTTTCTATATAGATATTTTGTGATAATCAAATAATACCCCGAAAATGAACTTGATGGATCTGGATTGATAAAACAAAAGAAGCTTCACCAAGATCTTTCATTTAAAAATGCTTAGAAAGAAATCTCGTGGTCTCATATAACATGCCTAAATCATTACTGGCAAGCAACATATCATCAACAAGAAAAACGAGGAATATTAACTTACTCCAACAGAAATTGGGAGACACACAATCATAAACAATATTTGCCTCCAAACCAAAAGAGACGATTATCAGATGAAATTTATGGTACCATTGACGGGAAGCATGTTTGAGCCCATAGATGGATTGCTTTAGTTTGCAAACCATATTCTTTGGATTCTCAACCACAAAGTTTTGGGGTTGCACCATATAAATCACTTCATCGATGTCTCCATTAAGAAATGCAGTTTTCACATCCATCTGATGAAGTTCAAGATCAAGATGTGCAACAAGTTCCATAATTATTCTAAAGAGTCTTTCGATGAAACTGGAGAGAAAGTACCTTTCAAATCAATGCCTTTCTTCTGAGCAAAGCCTTTAGCTACAAGACGAGCTTTATATCTTTTCACATTACCTTTTGAATCCCTTTTGGATTTAAATATCCATTTACAACCAATAGGTTTCTTACAACACGAGTACTTCTCAAGTGGTCACCTAACTTAAAACTACTATCACCCTAGCACGCTTAACTTCAGAGTTCCAATGAAATTCGACGCTTTAGTGCTGGTATGATCGCACCCATAAGGTGGTGCAAATAAAATGTAGTTAAGCCTTACCTTGGTCTTACAATGGGAAGCCGTGTAGACTAGATAGGGGAAATTTGGTGTCGGATCGAAGTAAAAAAAAAAAAAGAGGAGTGCAACAAAAGAACTCCCCAAGTGGTCATCCAACTTAGTATTACTCTCGCCCAAGAACACTTAACTTTAAAGTTTCGATGGGCTCTGGTACCTTAGCTGCTTGTATGATCGCACCCGTAAACTGATATGAAGAAAAAGTAGCTAACCTTACATTAGGCTCACGATGGGAAACAATGTAGAGTAGACCAGGGAGATTTCAGGTCAGATCGAAGTAAAAAAATAAATAGAGGAGTGCAACACGAGGACTTCCTAAGTGGTCACCCAAGAACACTTAACTTCAAAGATCTGATGGGATTCAGTCCCTTACTGGTGGTATGATTGCACTCGTAAGGTGATGCAAAGAAAATATTGTCAAGCCTTACCTTAGGCTTAGGATGGAAAGCGGTGTAGACTAAACCAGTGAGATTTAGGGTCAGATTGAAGTACAAAGAAAATGAAAAAGAGGAGTGAAAAAGTGGACTTCCCAACTTGTCACCCAACTGTGTACTACTCTCGCCCAAGCACACTTAACTTCGAAGTTATGATGGGATCCACTACTTTAGTGCTGGTATGATTACACACGTAAGATGATGGAAAAAAAATGTAGTTTAGCCTTCTTACATTTGGGATCATGATGGGAAGCGATGTTGACTAGATCGGGGAGATCTGGAGTCAGATCGAAGTAATAAAAGAAAAAGAGGAGTGCAACACAAGGACTTTCCAAATGGTCACCCAACTTAGTACTACTCTCTCCAAAGCACGCTTAACTTCAAAGTTTTAATAGGATTCAGTGCTTTAGTGCTGGTTTGATCGCACCTATGAGGTGATGCGAAGAAAATATTGTTAAGCTTACCTTGGGCTCATGATAGGAAGCGGTGTAGACTAGACCGGGAAGATTTAAGGTCAGATCGAAGTAAAAAAAGAAAAGGAAAAAGAAGAGTGGAAAATGAGGAGTTCCCAAGTGGTCACCGAAGTTAGAACTACTCTCACCCAAGCATGCTTAACTTGAGAGTTATGATGAGATCCAGTACTTTAGTGCTGGTATGATCACACTCGTAAGGTGATGCGAAGAAAATGTAGTTAAACCTTACCTTGGGCTCACGATGGGAAGCTGTGTACACTAGACCGGGGAGATTTACGGTCGGATCAAAGTAAAAAAAGGAAAAGAGGAGTGCAACACAAAGACTTCCCAAGTGATCACCTAACTTAGTACTACTCTTTCCCAAGCATGCTTAACTTCAGAGTTATAATTGGATTTCATGCTTTAGTGCTGGTATGATCAAACACGTAAAGTGACGAGAAGAAAATGTAGTTAAACGTTACCTTTGGCTCATGATGGGAAGCGGTGTAGACTAGACCGAGGAGATTTGGGGTCGGATCGACGTAATAAAGGAAAAATGAAAAAAGAGGAGTGCAAAACGAGCACTTCCCAAGTGGTCACACAACTTAGTACTACTCTTGCCCAAACACGCTTAAGTTCGTAGTTCTGTTGAGATCTGGTGCTTTAGTGCTTGTATGATCACAAAAGTTATGCAAAGATAATGTCGTTTAGACTTACCTTGGGCTCACGATGAGAAGCAGTGTAGACTAGACCCTGAAGATTTAGGGTCTGGTCGAACTACAAAAGGAAAAAGAGGTGTGCAACACGAGGACTTCCCAAGTGGTCAACCAACTTAGTAGTACTCTCGCCCAAGCACGCTTAACTTCAAAGTTTTGAAGGAATATGGTGCTTTCGTATTAGTATGATCACCCAACTTAGTACTACCCTTTCCTAAGCTCGCTTAACTTTAAAATTTTGATGGAATTCAGTGCTTTAGTGCGGGTATGATCGCATCTGTAAGGTGATGCGGAAAAAATGTAGTTAAGCCTTACCTTAACTTAGACCTAGGAGATTCGGGGTCGGCTCAAAGTAAAAAAAGAAAAATATGAGTGCAAAACGATGACTTCCCAAGTGGTCACCCAACTTTGTACTACTCTCACCCAAGCCCCCTTAATTTTGGAGTTCTGATGGAATCCAATACTTTAGTATTGGTATGATCGCACCCCTATGATGATGCGAAGTAAATGAAGTTTAGCCTCACTTTGGGATCACCATGGGAAGTTGTGTAGACTAGACCAGGGAGATTTAGGGTTGGATCAGCGTAAGAAATGAAAAAGAGCAGTGTTACACGAGGACTTCCCAAGTGGTCACCCAACATAGTACTTCTCTCGCCCAAATACGCAAATCCAATATCTTAGTTTTGGTATGATTGCACCCATAAGGTGAGGCGAAGAAAATGTAGTTAAGCCTTATCATGGGCTCACATTGGGAAGTGGTGTAGACTAGACCTAGGAGATTTGAGGTCGGATTGAATAAAAACAAGAAAAAGAGGAGTGCGACATGAGAGTTTTCCAAGTGGTCACCGGAATTAGTATTACTCTCACCTAAGCTCGGTTAACTTTGGAGTTCTGATGAGATCTGATGCTTTAGTATTGGTATGATCGCACCCGCAAGGTGATGTGAAGAAAATGTAGTTAGGCCTAAGCTTGGGCTCACGATGGGAAGCGGTGTAGACTAGACATGGGAGATTTGGGGTCGGATAGAAGGAAAAAAGAGAGGAGTGCACATGGGGACTTCCCAAGTGGTCACCGAACTTATTACGACTCTCGTCGAAGCACGCTTAACTTCATAGTTCTTATGAGATCCAGTGCTTTAGTGCTGGTATTATCGCACACGTAATGTTATGCAAAGAAAATGTCATTTAGACATACCTTGGGCTCATAATGGGAAGTGGTGTATACTAGACAAGGGAGATTTGGAGGTGGATTGAAGTAAAAAAGGAAAAAGATGAGTGCATCATGAGGACTTCCAAGTGATCTCCTAACTTAGTACTACTCTCCCCCAAGCACGCTTAACTTCTGAGTTCAGATGGAGTGATGGTATGATCGCACCTTTAAGGTGATGCGAGAAAAATGCAATGCCTTACGTTCGGCTGAGGTTGGGTAGCGGTGTAGATTGGCCTAGGAGATTTTTGGTAGGATCGAATTAAAAAAAGAAAAAGAGGAGTGCAAAATGAGGACTTCCGAAGTGGTCACCCAAGTTCCCATAAGGCTTACCTTGGGCTCACAATGGGAAGCAGTGTAGACTAGACCGACGAGATTTAGGGTCAAATCGAAGTAAAATTAGAGGAGTGCAACACGAGAACTTTTCAAGTGGTCACCCAATTTAGTACTATTCTCACCAAGGACGCTTAACGTTGGAGTTCTGATGGGATTCGGTGTTTTAATGCTGGTATGACCGCACCCATAAGGTGATGCGAAGAAAATGTAGTTAAGCTTTATTATGGACTCACGATGGGAAGCGGTGTACACCAGACTGTGGATATTTGCGGTCAGATCGAAGTAAAAAAAGAAAAAAGAGGAGTGGAACACAAGGACTTCCCAAGTGGTCACCAAATTTAGTACTACTCTCACCCAAGCACGCTTATCTTTAGAGTTCTGACTCATGATGGGAAGCAATGTTGACTAGACCAGGGAGATTTGAGGTTAGATCGAAGTAAAATAAGAAAAAGAGGAGTGCAACACGAGGGTTTCCCAAGTGGTCAACCAAATTAGTACTACCATTGCCCAAGCACGGTTAGTTTTGAAGTTCTGATGAGATCCTATGCTTTAGTGGTGTTATTATATCACCCATAATGTGATGCGATGAAAATATTGTTAAGCCTTAACTCAAGATAGGAAGCGGTGTAGACTAGATCAAGGAGATTTGGTGTCAGATCAAAGTAAAAAAAAGAGGAGTGCACACGAGGAATTCCCAAGCTCTCACCCAACTTAGTACGACTCTCGTCGAAGCATACTTAACTTCATAGTTCTGATGTGACCTAGTGCTTTAGTATTGGTATGATCGCACCTGTAAGTTGGTGCAAAGAAAATACCGTTTAGAGTTATTGGGTTCACGATAGGAACCGGTGTAGACTAGCCCAATGAGATTTGGGGTCAGATCGAAGTAAAAAAGGAAAAAGATGAGTGCAACACGAGGACTTCCCAAGTGGTCACCCAACTTAATACTACTCTCGCCCAACCACGAGTAACTTCAAAGTTATGATGGGATCCAGTTTTTTAGTGCTAGTATGATCGCATCCGTAAGGTGATATTAAAAAAATGTAGTTAAGCCTTACATTGGGCTCAGGATGGGAAGCGGTTTAGACTAGACCTAGGAGATTTGGGGTGGGCTCAAAGTAAAAAAAGAAAAAGAGGAGCGCAAAATGAGGACTTCCCAAGTGATCACCCAACTTTGTGCATGCTTAATTTCAAAGTTCTCATAGAATCTAGTACTTTAATATTGGTATGATCGCACCCGTAACGTCATACGAAAAAAATGAATTTAAGCCTCACCTTGGGCTCACGACGGGAAGTGGTGTAGACCAGACCGGGAAGATTTGGGGTTGCACACCTCTTTATTTTACTTCGATCCGACCCCAAATCTCCCCGATCTGGTCCACACCACATGTAATCGTGAGCCCCTGGTAAGGCTTTGCGACATTTTCTTCACATCACCTTAAGGGTGCGATCATACTAGCATTGAAGCATCGGATCCCATCAAAACTCGAAAGTTAAGTGTGCTTGGGTGACTGTAGTACTAAGTGGGGTGACCATTTGGGACGTCCTCGTGTTGCACTCTTCTTCTTTTTTACTTCGATCCGACCCCAAATCTCCGCGGCCTAGTTTACCCCACTTCCTATCATGAGCCTAAGATTAAGTATTAACGACATTTTCTTTGCATACCCTTATGGGTGTGATCATACCAGCACTAAAGCACCAGATCCCATCAGAACTTCAAAGTAAAGGGTGCTTGGGCGAGAGTAGTACTATGTAGGGTGACCATTTGGGAAGTCCTCGTGTTGCATACTTATTTTTTTTTACTTTGATCAGACCCAAAATCTCCTCGGTATTGTCTACACCACTTCCCATCATGAGCCCATGGTAAGGCATAACTTCATTTTTTTGCGTCTCCTGACGGGTGCGACCGGATCTCATTAGAAAACCAAAGTTAAGCGTGCTTAGGCGAGAGTAGTACTAAGTTGGGTGACCACTTGAGAAGTCCTCGTGTTGCACTCCAAATTTTTTTTTTTACTTTTATCCGACCCAAAATCTCCCCGTCTAGTCTACACCACTTCCCATCAAGATCCCAAGGTAAGGCTTAACCACATTTTCTTCGCATCAACGTACGGGTGTGATCTTACCAGCTTTAAAGCAATATATCTCATCAGAACTCTGAAGTTAATCGTGCTGGGATTAGAGTAGTACTAAGTTGGGTGACCACTAGGGAAGTCATAGTGTTGCACTCCTTTTTTTTTACTTTGATTCGACCAAAATCTCCTCGATCTAGTCTACACCACTCTCAATCGTGAGGCCAAGGAAATGCTTAACTACATTTTCTTCGCATCACGTAATGGGTGCGATCACACCAGCACTAAAGCCCTGGATCCCATCAGAACTCTGAAGTTAAGCATGTTTGAGCGACTGTAATACTAAGTTAGGTGACCACTTGAGAGGTCCTTGTGTTGCACTCCTCTTTTTTTACTTTGATATGACCCCAAATCTCCCTGGCCTAGTCTACATCACTTTCCATCGCGAGCCAAAGGTAAGGCCTAATGACATTTTCTTCACATCACCCTACGGGTGCTATCATACCAGCATTGAAGCATCGAATCCCATCAGAACTCCAAAATTAAGTGTGCTTGGGCGAGAGTAGTACTAAGTTGGGTTACCATTTGGGAAGTCCTCGTGTTGCACTTGAATTTGTTTACTTCGATCCGACGCAAAATCTCCTAGGTCTAGTCTACACCGTTTCCCAACTTGAGCCAAGTTACGGCTTAACCACATTTTTTTCGCTTGACCTTACGAGTGCGATCATACCAGCACTAAAGCACCAGATCCCATCAGAACTCTGAAGTTGAGTGTGTTTGGGTGAGAGTGGTACTAAGTTGGGTGACCACTTGGGAAGTTCTTCTGTTGTCTGCACCACATTCCATCATGAGCCCAAGGTAAGGCTTAATGAAATTTTCTTCGCATCCCATTATTGGTGCGATCATAGAAGCTTTAAAGCACCAGATCCCATCAGAACTTCAAAGTTATGCGTTCTTAGGCGAGAGTAGTACTATGTTGGGTGAACACTTTAGAAGTACTGGTGTTGCACTCCTTTTTTTTTACTTCGATCTGACCCAAAATCTCTCCGGTCTAGTCTACACCACTACGCATCATGAGCCTGAGGTAAGACTTAACTACATTTTCTTCGAATCACATTACGGGTGCAATCATACTAGCACTAAAGCACAAGATCCCATTATAAGTCTGAAGTTAAGCATGCTTTGGCGAGAGTAGTAATTAGTTGGGTGACTTCTTGGGAAGTGCTTGTGTTGCACTCCTCTTTTTTTATACAATGATCCGACCCTAAATATCCCTGGTCTAGTCTACACTACTTTCCATCATCAGCCGAATGCAAGACTTAACGACATTTTCTTTGCATCACCTTACGGGTGTGATCATACAAGCATTAAAGCAACATATCTAGTCAGAACTCCGAAGTTAAGCGTGCGAGAGCAAGAGTAGTATTAAGTTGGGTGATCACTTGGGAAGTTCTCGTATTGCACTCTTTTTCTTACTTTGATCAGAACCCAAATTTCCCCGATGTTGTCTATCACCACTTGCAATCTTGAGCCCAAGGAAAGGCTTAACTACATTTTCTTGGAATCATCTTATGGGTGTGATCATACCATCACTAAAGCGCCGGATCCCATCAGAACTCTAAAGTTAAGCCTGCTTGAGTGACAATAGTACAAAGTTAGGTGATCACTTGGGAAGTCCATGTGTTGCACTCCTCTTTTTGTTTCTTCGATCTAAACCTAAATCTCCCTGGTCTAGGGTGCATCACTTTTCATCACGAGCCCAAGGTAAGGCTTAACGGAATTTTCTTTGCATCACCTTACAGGTGCAATCATACCATCACTAAATCTCTGAATCTCATCAGAACTCAGAAGCTAAGCATGCTTGGGTGAGAGTAGTACTCTGTTGGGAAGTCCTCGTGTTGCACTTCTTTTTTTAACTTCGATTTGACCCAAAATCTCTCTGGTCTAGTTTACACCACATCCTATCATGAGCCCAAGGTAAGGCGTAACAAAAACTCTAAAGTGAAGCATTCGTGGGCGAGAGTAGTACTATGTCGGGTTACCACTTGGGATGTCCTCATGTTGCACCACAATTTTTTTTTACTTCGATCTGACCCTAAATTTCCCCGGTCTAGTCCACATGACTTGCAATTGTGAGCCTAAAGTAAGGCTAACCAACATTTTCTTTGCATCACCTTACGGGTGTGATCTTACAAGCACTAAAGCACCGGATCTCATCAGAACTCGGATGTTAAGCCTGCTTGGGTGAGAGTAGTACTAAGTTGGCTGGCCACTTGGGAAGTCCTCGTGTTGCACTCCTTTTTTTTTAACTTTGATCCGACCCCAAATCTCCCTGTTTAGTCTACACCTTTTCCAATCATGAGCCCAAGGTAAGGATTAACAATATTTTCTTCACATCACCTTACGCGTGCGATCATACTAGCACTAAAGTATCAGATCCGAATAGAACTCAGAAGTTAAGCGTTCGTGGGCGAGAGTAGTACTAAGTTTGGTGCCACTTGGGAAGTCCTCGTGTTGCACTCCTCTTCTTTTTTTTACTTCGATCTATCCCCAAATTTCCCTAGTCTAGTCCACACCACTTGCAATTGTGAAGCCAAGGTAAGGTTTAATGACATTTTCTTGGCATTACCTTACTGGTGCGATCATACCAGCACTAAAGCATCAGATTCCATGAGAAATTCAAAGTGAAGTTTGCTTGGGCGAGAGTAGTACTAAGTTGGGTGACCAGTTGGGAAGTCCCACTGTTCCACTGTTCTTTTTTTTTACTTCGATCTGACCCTAAATCTCCCCGGTCTAGTACACACAACTTGCAATCGTCAACCCAAGGTAAGGCTTAATTACATTTTCTTCGCATCACCTTACGAAAACGATCATACCAGCTTTAAAGTAACGGATCTCATCAGAACTCCGAAGTTTAGCGTGCTTGGGAGAGTAGTACTAAGTTGGGTGACCACTTGGGAAGTCCTCGTGTTGCACTCGTCTTTTTTTTTTACTTTGATTGGACCCCAGATCTTCCCGATCTAGTATACACCACTTGAAATCGTGAGCCCAAGGTAAGGTTTAATGACTTTTTCATCGCATCACCTTACGGGGCAATCATACCATCATTAAATCACCAAATCCCACTAAAGTTGAGCACGCTTAGGCGAGAGTAGTACTATGTTGGGTGACCACTTGGGAAGTCGTCGTGTTGCACTCCTCTTTTTTTAAAACTTCGATTGAACCCCTAATATCCCCGGTCTAGTCTACACTGCTTTCCATCATGAGCACAAGGTAAGGCTTAACGACATTTTCTTCACACCGCCTTACGGGTGCGATCAAACCAGGATTAATGCACCAGATCTGTTCAGAACTTCAAAAGTAAGCGTGCTTGATCGAGAGTAGTACTAAGTTGGGTGACCACGTGGGAAATCCTATTGTTCCACTCCTATATTTTTTTACTTCGATCAGACCCCAAATCTCCCTGGTCTAGTCCACACAACTTGCAATCGTGAGCCCAAGGTAAAGCTTAATGACATTTTCTTTGCATCACCTAATGGGTGCGATCATACCAGTAATAAAGCACCGAATCCCATCAGAACTCCAAATGTAAGTGTGCTTGGTGAGAATATTACTATATTCGGGGACCACTTTAGAAGTCCTCGTGTTGCACTCCTCTTTTTTTAAAACTTCGATACGACCCCAAATATCCCCGGTTTAGTCTGCACTGCTTTTCATCATGAGCCCAAGGTAAGGCTTAACGATATTTTCTTCACACCACCTTACGGGTGCGATCACACCAGCACTGAAGCATCGGATCCCATCTGAACTACAAAGTTAAGTGTGCTTGGGCGACAATATTACTAAGTTGGGTGACCAATAGGGAAGTCCTCGTGTTGCACTCCTTTCTTTTTTAAATTCGATCTGACCCTAAATCTCCCTGATATAATCTACACCACTAGCAATCGTGAGCCCAAAGTAAGGCTTAACTACATTTTCTTCCTACCAACTTATGGGTGTGATCATAACAGCACTAAATTACCGGATCCCATCAAAACTCTAAATGTAAGTGTGCTTAGTCGAGAGTAGTACTAAGTTTGGTGACCACTTTGGAAGTCCTCGTGTTGCACTCCTCTTTTTTTTCTCCTTCGATCCAACCCAAAATCTCCCCGGTCTAGTCTACACCACTTCCCATCATTAGCCCAAGATAAGGTTTAAGGTCATTGTCTTCGCTTCACCTTACGGGTGCAATCATACTAGCACCGAAGCATCGCATCTTATTAGATCTCTAAAGTTAAGTGTGCTTGAGCGACAGTAGCACTAAGTTGGGTGACCACTTCAGAAGTACTTGTGTTGCACTCCTCTTTTTTTTTTTTTTTTACTTCGATCAAACATAAAGTCTCTCCGGTCTAACCTACACCACTTCCCTTCATGAGCCCAAGGCAAGGCTTAACTACATTTTCTTCGTATCACTTGATGAGTGCGATCATACCAGCACTAAAGCACCGGATCTCATCAGAACTATAAAGTCAAGCATGCTTGGGCGAGAGTAGTATTTAGTTGGGTGACCACTTGGGAAGTACTCGTGTTGCACTCCTCTTTTATTAATACTTCGATCGGACCACAAATATCCCCTATCTAGTCTACACCATTTTTCATCATGAGCCCAAGGTGAGGCTTAACGGCATTTTCTTCGCATCACCTTACGGGTGCGATCATACCAGCATTAAAGCACTGGATCTCATCAGAACACCAAAGTAAAGCGTGCTTGGGCGAGAATACTACTAAGTTGGGTGACCATTTGGGATGGCCTTGTGTTGCACTCCTACTTTTTTTTACTTCGACCCGACCCCAAATCTCCCAAATCTTCTACACAAGTTGCAATTGTGAGCTTAAGGAAAGGCTTAACTACATTTTATTCGCATCACCTTATGATTGCGATCATACCTGCACTAAAGCCATGGATCCCTTCAGAACAATGAAGTAAGGCATGCTTGAGCGATAGTAGTACTAAGTTAGGTGATCGCTTGGGAAGTCCTTGTGCAGCACTCCTCTTTCTTTTACTTCGATCTGACCCCAAATCTCCCTGGCCTAGTCTAGGTGGCTTTCCATCGTGAGCCCAAGGTTACGCTTAACGACATTTTCTTCGCATCACCTTACAGGTGCGATCAGACTAGCCCTAAAGCACTAAATTCCATCAGAACTATGAAGTTATGCATGGTTGGGCGGGAGTAGTACTATGTTGGGTGACCACTTGGGAAGTCCTCATGATGAACTCCATTCTTTTTTACTTCGATCCGACCCTAAATCTACCTGGTCTACTCCACACAACTTGCAATCGTGAGCCCAAGGTAAGGCTTACCGATACTTTCTTCGCATCACCTTATGGGTGTGATCATATCTGCACTAAAGTACCAGATCCCATCAGAACTCGGAAGTTAAACAAGCTTGGGCAAGTGTTTTACTAAGTTGGGTGGCCACTGGGGAAGTCTCCGAGTTGCGCTGCTTCTTTTTTTCCTTCGATCCGACCCCAAATCTCCCTGGTCTTGTCTACATCACTTGCAATCGTGAGCCCATTAAAACTATGAAATTAAGCATGCTTGGGCGAGTGTAGTACTTAGTTGGGTGACCACTGGGAAACTCCTCATGTTGCACTGCTCTTTTTTTATATTTTGATCTAACCCCAAATATCCCTGGTCTAGTCTACACCGCTTTCCATCATAGCTCAAGGTAAGGCTTAACGACATTTTCTTTGCATCACCTTACGGATGCGATCATACCAGCATTAAAGCACCGGATCTCATCAGAAGTTAAGCGTGCTTGGGCGAGAGTAGTACTAAGTTGAGTGACCACTTGGGCAGTCCTCGTGTTGCACTCCTCTTTCTTTTACATCGATCCGACCATAAATCTCCCCGATCTACTCCCCGATCTAGTCTACACCACTTGCAATCGTGAGCCCAAGGTAAGGCTTAATGACTTTTTCATCGCATCACCTTACGGGTGCGATCATACCATCATTAAAGCACCGGATCTCATCAGAACTCTGAAGTTAAGCGTGCTTGGGCGAGAGTAGTACTAAGTTGGGTGACCAGTTAGGAAGTCCTCGTGTTGCACTCCTCTTTTTTTTTTAATTCGATCCGACCCTAAATCTCCTCGATCCAATCTACACCACTACCCATCATGAGCCCAAGGTAAGACTTAAGTACGTTTTCTTCGCATCACCTTACGGGTGCGATCATACATGCACTAAGGCACCGAATCTTATCAAAACTCTGAAGTTATGCATGCTTGGAGGAGAGTAGTACTATGTTGGGGGACCACTTAGGAAGTCCTCGTGTTGCAGTCCTCCTATTTTTTTACTTCGATCCCAACCCAAATTTACCCGGTCTAGTCCACACAATTTGCAATCGTGAGCCCAAGGTAAAGTATAATGACATTTTCTTCGCATCACCTAATGGGTGCGATCATACCAGCACTGAAGCAGTGGATCCAATTAGAACTCTAAAGTTAAGCGTACTTGGGCAAGAGTAGTACTTAGTTGGGTGACCGCTTAGGAAGTCTCGTGTTGCACTCCTCCATTTTTTCTGCTTCGATCCGACCCCAAATTTCCCTGGTCTAGTCACCACTTGCAATCGTGAGCCCAAGGTAAGCCTTAACGACATTCACTTCGCATCACCTTACGGGTGTGATCATAGCAGTACTAAAGCAACGAATCCCATCTAAACTTCGAACTTAAGTGCGCTGGGGCGAGAGTAGTACTAAGTTGGGTGACCACTCCGGAAGTCCTCGTGTTGTACAACTCATTTGTTTTTGTTCGATCCGACATCAAATATCCCTGGTCTAGTCTACACCACTTTCCATCGCGAGCCAAAGCTAAGGCTTAATGACATTTTCTTTGCATCAAATTATGCGTGTGATCATACCAGCACTAAAGCATTGGATCCCATCAGAATTCAAAAGTTAAGCGTGCTTGGGTGAGAGTAGTACTAAGTTGGGTGACCACTTGGGAAGTCCTTGTGCTACACTCCTCTTTTATTTTTGCTTCGATCCGACACAAAATCTCCTCGGCCTTGTCCACACCACTTGCACTCGTGAGCGCAAGGTAAGACTTAATGACATTTTCTTCGCATCACCTTACGGGTGTGATCATACCAGTACTGAAGCATCGGATCCCATCAAAACTCCAAAGTTAAGTGTACCTGGAGGAGAGTAGTACTATGCTGGGTGACCACTTGGGAAGTTCTCGTGTTGTACTCATCTTTTTTTTTACCTCGATCTCACCCAAAATCTCCGCGTCTAGTCTGCACAACTTCTCATCCTGAGCCCAAGGTAAGGCTTAACTATATTTTCTTCACAACACTTTACGGGTGTGATCATGCCGGCACTAAAGCATCAAATACCATCAGAACATGAAAGTTAAGCGTGCTTGGGCGAGAGTAGTACTAAGTTGGGTGATCACTTGGGCAGTCCTCGTGTTGCACTCCTCTTTCTTTTTTTACTTCGATTCGACCCAAAATCTTCCCAGCCTTTACACCACTTCCCATCATGAGCCAAAACTAAGAGTTTTTGAGATTTTCTTCGCATGACGTTAACAGTGTGATTATACCAGCATTAAAGCACCAGATCCCATCTGAATTCGGAAGTTAAGCGTGCTTGGGCGAGAGTAGTAATAAGTTGGTGACCACTAGGGAAGTCCTTGTGTTGCACTCTTTTTTTTTACTTCGATCCGACCCCAAATTTCCCTTGTCTAGTCCATTCCACTTGCAATCGTGAGCCCAAGGTAAGGATTAACGACATTTTCTTCGCATCACCTTACAGGTGCGATTATACCAGCACTGAAGCATCGGATCCCATTAGAACTTCAAAGTTTTGTGTGTTTGGGCGAGAGTAGTACTAAGCTGGCTGACCACTTGGGAAGTACTCGTGTTGCACTCCTCTTTTTTTTTTCTTCGATCCGACGCAAAATCTCCCTCGTCTAGTCTACATCACTTCCTTTCATGAGCCCAAGGTAAGGCTTAACTACATTTTCTTCGCATCACCTTACGAGTCTGATCATACCAGCACTAAAGCATTGAATCCCATTAGAACTCCGAAGTCAAGCGTGCTTGGGTGAGATTACTACTAAGTTGGGTGACGGCTTGGGAAGTCCTCGTTTTGCACACTTTTATTTTACTTCGATACGACCACAAATCTTCCTGGTCTAGTCTACACCACTTACAATCATGAGCCCAAGGTAAAGCTTAACCACATTTTCTTCCCATCACCTTACGGGTGTGATCATACCAGCTCTAAAGTTAAGGATTCCATCAGAATTAAGTTAATCATGCTTGGGCGATATTAGTATTAAGTTGGGTGACCACTTGGGAAGTCCTCATGTTGCACTCCTCTTTTTTTTACTTCTATCTGACCCCAAATCTCCCCAGTCTAGTCCACACCACTTGCAATCGTGAGACCAAGGTAAGGCTTATCGACATTTTCTTCTCATCACCTTACGGGATGGATCATACCTGCATTGAAGCATCTGATCCGATCAGAACTACAAAGATAAGTATGCTTGGGAGAGAGTAGTACTATGTTAGGTTACATTTTGGAAAGTCCTCGTGTTGCCTCCTCTTTTTTGTTTTTTTTACTTCGATCCGAACCAAAATCTTCCCGTCTAGTCTACTACCATTTCTCATCATGTGCCCAAGGTAAGGCTTAATGACATTTTCTTCTCATCACCTTACGGGAGTGATCATACCAGCATTGAACCACCGGATCCCGTCCAAACTTCGAAATTAAGCATGCTTGGGCGAGAGTAGTACTAAGTTGGGTGACCCAAAATCTTCCAACTTCTCTACACCACTTGCAATCGTGAACCCAAGGTAAGGCTTAACCACATTTTCATCACATCACCATACTAGTGCGATCATATTAGCACTAAATCACCAGATCCTATCCGAAGTTAAGCGTGCTTGGGTGAGAGTAGTACTAAGTTGGTTGACCACTTGGGAAGTCCTCGTGTTGCACTCCTCTTTTTTGTTTTACATCGATCCGACCTAAAATTTTCGCTGTCTAGTCTACACCATTTCCCATCATGAGCCCAAGGTAAGGCTTAACCACATTTTCTACGCTTCACCTTACGGGTGCGATCATACCAGAACTAAAGCACCAGATCTCATCAGAACTCCAAAGTTAAGCATGCTTGGGCGAGAGTACTACTAAGTTGGGTGATCACTTGGGAAGTCTTTGTGTTGCACTCCTCTTTTTTTTTTAACATCGATCCGACCCCACGTCTCCCCGGTCTAGACTACACCACTTGCAATCGTGAACCCAAGGTATGGCTTAACAACATTTTCTTCGCATTACCTTACGGGTGTGATCATACCAACACTAAACCAACGGATCCAATCAGAACTCTTAAGTTAAGTGTGCTGTGGCGAGGGTTGAACTAAGTTGGGTAATCACTTGGGAAGTCCTCGTGCTGCACTCCCCCTGGTCTAGTCTATGATACTCCCCCCGGTCTAGTCTACGAACTAAGTTGGCTAACCACTTGGGCGTAACTACATTTTCTTCACATCACCTTTATGGTGCGATCATACTAGCACTAATGCACTAGATCCCAGTAGAGCTCCAGAGTTAACTGTCCTTAGGTGCCCAATTGGGAAGTCCTCAGGTTGCAATCCTCTTTTTTTTTTTTTACTTCGATCCGACCTCAAATCTCCTCGGTCTAGTCTACACCACTTGCAATCGTGAGCACAAGGTAAGGCTTAACGACAATTTCTTCGTATCACATTACGGGTGCGATTAAACCAGCACTAAAGCATCAGATCCCATCAAAACGCCGAAGTTAATTGTGCTTGGGCGAGAGTAGTACTAAGTAAAGTGACTATTTGGGAATTCCTCCTGTTACACTCCGTTTTTTTTACTTCGATTCGACCACAAATCTCCCAAGTCTAGTCACGACTTGCAATCGTGAGCCCAAGGTAAGGCTTAACCACATTTACATCGCATCATCTTATGGGTGCAAACATACCAGCCCTAAAGCACCGGATCTCATCAAAACTTCAAAGTTAAGCGTGCTTGGGCGAGAGTAGTACTAAATTGAGTGACCACTTGGGAAGTCCTCATGTTGCACTCCTCTTGTTTTTTACTTCAATGTAGTCTTCACCACTGTCCATTATAAGCCCAAGGTAAGGCTTAATGACATTTTTCATTACATTAACTTAAGGGTGCGATCATACCAGCACTAAAACACCGGATCCCATTAGAACTCCGAAGTTAAGCGTGCTTGGGCGAGTCTAGTACTAAGGTTGGTGACCACTTCCCATCAGGAGCCCAAGGTATGGCTTAACCACATTTTCTTCGCATCACCTTACGGATGTGATCATATATGCACTAAAGCACCGGATCCCATAAGAACAACGAAGTTATGCGTGCTTGGGCCCAAGTAGTACAAAGTTGGGTGACGACTTGGGAAGTCCTCGTGTTACACTCCTTTTCTTTTTACTTCGATCCGACCACAAATCTCCCAAGTCTAGTGTACACCACTTCCCATTAGGTGCGAGCATACGAGCACTAAACCAACGGATCTCATTAGAACTTTGAAGTTAAGCGTGGTTGGGCGAGAGTAGTACTAAGTTGGGTGGTCACTTGGGAAGTCCTCGTGTTGCACTCCTCTATTTTGTTAATTCGATCAGAGTCCAAATGTCTTCGATCTAATCTACACTACTTGCAATCGTGAGCCTAAGGTAAGGCTTAACTACATTTTATTCACGTCACCTGATGTGTGCGATCAGGCCAGCATTAAAGCACCAGATCCCATCAGAACTCTGAAGTTAAGTATGTTTGAGCGATAGTAGTACTAAGTTAGGTGGCGACTTGGAAAGTCCTTGTGTTGCACTACTTTGGTTTTTACTTCGATCTGACCACAAATCACCCTAGTCTAGTCCACACTACTTGCAATCGTGAACCCAAGGTAAGTCTTATCGACATTTTCTTCTCATCATCATACAGGAACAGAAATACCCGCACTGAAGCATGTGATCCCATTTGGGAAGTCTAAAGATAAGAGTGCTTGGGCGAGAGTAGCACTATGTTAGATGACCATTTGGGTAGTCCTCGTGTTGCACTCCTCTTTTTTTTTTTACTTCAATCCGACCCAAAATCACCCCATCTAGTCTACACCACTTCTCATCATGAGCCCAAGGTAAGGCTTAACCACATTTTCTTCATATCACCTTACGGGTACGATCATACCAGCACTAAAGCACTGGATCCCATCCGAACTCCGAACTTAAGCGTGCTTGGGCGGGAGTAGTACTAAGTTGGGTGACCATTTGGGAAGTCCTCGTGTTGCACACCTCTTTCTTTTTTTACTTCGATTCGAGCCAAAATCTACCAAGTCTAGTTTACAACACTGCCCTTCATGAGCCGTAAGTAAGGCTTAACGACATTTTCTTTGCATGACCTTACAAGTGTGATCGTGCCAGCACTAAAGCAACGGATCCCATCAGAACTCTGAAGTTATGCGTGCTTGGGCGAGAGTAGTACTAAGTTGGGTGACCACTTGGGAAGTCCTCGTGTTGCACTCCTCCTTTTATTTACTTCGATCCGACCCAAAATCTTCACAGTCTAGTTTACACCACTTCCTATCATGAGCCCAAGGTAAGAGCTAACAACATTTTCTTCACATCACCTTACGGTGTGATCATACCAGCACTAAAGCACTAGAACCCGTAAGAACTCAGAAGTTAAGCGTACTTGGGTGAGAGTAGGACTAAACTAGGTGACCACTTGGGAAGTCCTCGTGTTGCACTCCTCTTTTTTTTTTTTTACTTCGATCCGACCCCAAATCGCATCGGTCTAGTCCACACCACTTGCAATCATGAGCCCAAGGTAAGGCGTAACGGCATTTTTTTTACTTCGACCTGACCTAAAAGTCTCCCCGGTCTTGTCTACACCGCTACCCAATAAGAGCCCAAGGTAAGACTTAACTACATTTTCTAGGCATCACTTTACGAGTGCGATCGTACCAGCAGTAAAGCACAAGATCCCCTCAGAACTCTGAAGTTAAGCATGCTTGGGTGAGGGTAGTACTTAGTTGGGTGACCTCTTGGGAAGTACTCTTGTTGCACTCATCTTTTTTATACATTTTGATCCGACCTCAAGTATCCCTGGTCCAGCGTACACCACTTCCCATCGTGAGCCCAAGGTAAGGCTTAACGACATTTTCTTCGCATCACCTTACTGGTGCGATCATACCATCATTAAAGTACCGAATCTCATCAGAACTCTGAAGTTAAGCGTGCTTTGTCGAGACTAATACTAAGTTGGGTGACCAATTGGAAAGTCCTCGTGTTGCACTCCTCTTTTCTTTTTTACTTTGATCCGACCACAAATCTCCCCGATATAGTCTAGACCACTTGCAATCGTGAGCCCAAGAAAAGGCTTAACTACATTTTCTTAGCGTCACCTTATGGGTGCGATCATACCTGCACTAAAGCCCCCGATCCAATCAGAACTATGGAGTTAAGCATGCTTGAGCGATAGTAATACAAAGTAAAGTGACCACTTGGCGAGGCCTTGTGTTGCAATCCTCTTTTTTCTTCCTCCATCCGTTCCTAAATCTCCCTGATCTAGTCTACATCGCTTTCCATTGCAAGCCAAAGGTAAGACTTGATGCCATGTTCCTTGCATCACCTTACGGGTGCGATCGTACCCGCACTAAAGCACCGAATCCGTTCAGAACTCTGAAGTGAAGCATTCGTGGGCGAGAGTAGTACTATGTCGGGTGACCATTTGGGATGTCCTCGTATTGCACACCAATTTTTTTTACTTCGATCCGACCTCAAATTTCCCCGGTCTAGTCCACATAACTTGAAATTGTGAGCCCAAAGTAAGGCCAAGCAACATCTTCTTCGCATCACCTTACAGGTGTGATCATACAAGCACTAAAGCACCAGATCCCATCAGAACTCGGATGTTAAGCCTGCTTGGGTGAGAGTTGTACTAAGTTGGCTGGCCACTGGGGAAGTCCTCTGTTGCACTCCTTTTTTTTAACTTCGATCCAACCCCAAATCTCCCTGGATAGTCTACACCATTTCCAATCATGAGCCCAAGGTAAGGATTAACAACATTTTCTTCACATCACCTTACGAGTGCGATCATACTAGCGCTAAAGCATCAGATCCCAATAGAACTCAGAAGTTAAGCGTGCCTGAGCAAGAGTAGTACTAAGTTCGGTGCCACTTGGGAAGTCCTCATGTTGCACTCCCCAAATTTCCCCAGTCTAGTCCAAACCACTTGCAATCGTGAAGCCAAGGTAAGGTTTAACGACATTTTCTTCGTATTACCTTATGGGTGCGATCATACAAGCACTGAAGCATCGGATCTCAATAGAATTTCAAAGTTAAGTTTACTTGGGCGAGAGCAGTACTAAGTTGGGTGACCAGTTGGGAAGTCGTCGTGTTACACACCTCATTTATTTTTATTTCGATCCAACCCAAAATCTCCCTGCCAACTCAACACCACTTCCCAAGCACTAAAGCACCAGATCCTATCAAAACTCTAAAGTTAAGTATGCTTGGGCGAGAGTAGTACTTAGTTGGGTGACCTCTTAGGAAGTACTCGTGTTGCACTCCTAAGGTATGGCTTAACGACATTTTATTTGCATCACCTTATGGGTGCGATCATACCAGCATTAAAGTATCGCATCTCATCAGAGCTCCGAAGTTAAGCGTGCTTGGGCGAGAGTAGTACTAAGTTGGGTGACTTCTTGGGAAGTCCTCATGTTGCACTCTTCTGTTCTTTTTACATCGATCCGACCCCAAATCTCCCTGGTCTAGTCTACACCATTTGCAATCGTTAGCCCAAGGTAAGGCTTAACGACATTTTCTTCGCATCACCTTACGAGTGCGGTCATACAAACACTGAAGCATCGTGAGCCCAAGGTAAGGCCTAATGACATATTCTACGCATCACTTTACGGTTTCGATCATACCAGCTTTAAAGTAACGGATCTCATCAGAACTCTAAAATTTAGCGTGCTTGGGAAAGAGTAGTACTAAGTTGGGTGACCACTTGGGAAGACCTTGTGTTGCACTCGTCTTTTTTTTTTTACTTCGATCGGACCCCAAATCTTCCTGGTCTAGTATACATCGCTTTCCATTGCGAGCCCAAGGTAAGGCTTAATGACATTTTCTTCGTATCACCTTACGAGTGCGATCATACTAGCACTGAAGCACTGAATCCCATATGAACACTAAAGTTAAGCATGCTTGAGCGAGAGTAGTACTATGTTGGGTGACTACTTGGGAAGTCGTCGTGCTGCACTCCTCTTTTAGTCTACACTCCTTTCCATCATAAGCACAAGGTAAGGCGTAACGACATTTTCTTCACACCACATTACGGGTGCAATCATACCAAGATTAATGCACTAGATCTCTTCAGAACTTCGAAATTAAGCGTGCTTGAGCAAAAGTAGTACTAAGTTGGGTGACCATGTGGGAAATCCTATTGTTCCACTCCTATATTTTTTTACTTCGATCAGACCCCAAATCTCCCCGGTCTAGTCCACACAACTTCCAATCGTGAGCCCAAGGTAAGGCTAAACGACATTTTGATCGCATCACCTTACGGTTGTGATCATACCATCATTAAATCCCCAGATCCCATCAGAACTTGGAAGTCAAGCGTGCTTGGTCGAGAGAAGTACTAAGTTGGGTGGCCACTTGGGAAGTCCTCGTGTTGCACTGCTCTTTTTTTTACTTCGATCCGACCCAAAATCTCCCTGTTCTAGTCTACACCACTTGCAATTGTGTGCCCAAGGTAAGGCTTAACGACATATTCTTGGCAACACCTTATGGGTGTGATCATACCAAGAGTTATGTGCGCTTGGGCGAAAGTAGTACTAAGTTGGGTGACAACTAGGGAATTCCTCGTGTTGCACTCGTTTTTTTTTTACTTCTAACCATCCCCAAATCTCCCTTGTCTAGCTTATACCACTTCCCATCATTAGCCCAAGGTAAGGCTTAACAAAATTTTCATCAAAGTTAAGTGTGCTTGGGCGACAGTAGTATTAGGTTGGGTGACCACTTGGGAAGTCCTCAGTTGCACTCATTTTTTTTACTTTGATCCGACCCCAAATTTCCCCGGTCTAGTCCATACCATGTTAAATCGTCAGCCCAAGGTAAGGCTTAAGGACATTTTCTTCGCATCACCTTTTGGGTACGATCATACCAGTACTGAAGCATCGGATCCCATCAGATTTCAAAAGTTCAGTTTTCTTGGGCGAGAGTAGTGCAAAGTTGGGTGACAATTGTGGAAGACATCGTTTTCCACTCCTCTTTTTTTTTTTACTTCGATTCAACCCAAAATCTCCACGTCTTGTCTACACCACTTCCTATCATGAGCCCAAGGTAGGGCTTAACCGCATTTTTTCGCATCACCTAACGGGTGCGATCATACCAACACTGAAGCATTGGATACCGTTAGAACTTTGAAGTTAAGAGTAGTACTAATGTGGGTGTCCATTTGGGATGTCCTCGTGTTGCACTCCTCTATTTTTTTTACTTCTATCCCATTAGAAGTCTAAAATTAAGCGTGCTTGGGCGAGAGTAGTACTAAGTTGGGTGACCATTTGGGAAGAACTCGTGTTGCAGACCTCTTTTTTTTTTACTTCGATCCGACCCTAAATCTCTCTGGTCTAGTCTACACCACTTCCCATCATTAGCACAAGGTAAGGCTTAACGACATTTTCATCACATCACCTTACGGGTGCGATCATACCAACACTGAAGCATCGGATCCCATCAGAACTCCAAAGACAAGTGTGCTTGGGCGACAGTAGTACTATGTTGGGTGACTACTTGGGAATTACTCATGTTGCACTCCTCATTTTTTCTTACTTCGATCTGACCCAAACTCTCCGGTCTAGTCTATACCACTTCCCATCATGAGCCCAAGGTAAGACTCAACTACATTTTCTTTGCATCACTTTACGGGTCCGGTCATACCAGCACAAAAGCACCGGATCCCATCAGAATGATGCAGTTAAGCTTGCGTAGGAAAGGGTAGTACTTAGTTAGGTGACCACTTGGGAAGTCGTCGTGTTGCACTCCTCTTTTTTTCAAACTTCGATATGACCCTAAATATCCCGAGTCTAGTGTACATCGCTTTCCATCATGAGGCCTGGGTAAGGCTTAACGACATTTTCTTCACACCACCTTACGGGTGCGATCATGCAAGCACTGAAGCGTCGGATCACATCTGAACTCCAAAGTTAAGTGTGCCTGGACGATAGTATTACTAAGTTGGGTGACCACTTTGGAAGTCCTCGTGTTGCACTCCATTTTTTTTTAAATTCGATATGACTCCGAATCTCCCTAATCTAATCTACACCACTTGCAATCGTGGGCCCAAAGTAAGGCTTAACTGCATTTTCTTCCTATCAACTTATGGGTGTGATCATATCAGCAATAAAGCACCAGATCCCATCAGAACTCCAAATGTAAGTGTGCTTGGTCGAGAGTAGTACTATGTTCGAGGACCCAAAAACTCCCCTGTCTATTCTATACCACTTCCCATCATTACCCCAAGGTAAGGCTTATGGACATTTTCTTCGCATCACGTTATAGGTCTTGTCATACCAGCACTAAAGCACCCGATCCCATTAGAACTCTGAAGTTAAGCATGCGTGGGCGAGAGTAGTACTTAGTTAGGTGACCACTTGGGAAGTTCTCGTGTTGCACTCCTCTTTTTTTAAAACTTCGATACGACCCCAAATATTCCTGGTTTAGTCTACACCGGTTTTCATCATGAGCCCAAGGTAAGGCTTAACGACATTTTCTTAAAACCACCTTATGGGTGCGATCAGATCAGCACTGAACCATCGGATGCCATCTGAACTCCAAAGTTAACTGTGCTTGGGCGACAATATTACTAAGTTGGGTGATCACTTGGGAAGTCCTCGTGTTGCACTCCTTTCTTTTTTAAATTCGATCCGACCCCAAATCTCCCTGATCTAATCTACACCACTTGAATTCGAGAGCCCAAAGTAAGGCATAACTACATTTTCTTCCTATCAACTTATGGGTGTGATCATACCAGCACTAAAGCACTGGATCCCATCAAAACTCTAAATGTAAGTGTTCTTGGTCGAGAGTAGTACTAAGTTCGGTGACCAATTTGGAAGTCCTCGTGTTGCACTCCTCTTTTTTTTCTTCGATCCGACCCAAAATCTCCCCGGTCTAGTCTACACCACTTCTCATCATTAGCACAAGGTAAGGCTTAAGGTTATTTTCTTCGCTTCACCTTACGGGTGCGATCATACCAGCACCGAAGCATCGCATCTGATCAGAACTCTAAAGTTAAGTGTGCTTGAGCGACAGCAGTACTAAGTTGGGTGACCACTTCGGAAGTACTAGTGTTGCACTCCTCTTTTTTTTTTTTACTTCGATCAAACACAAAATCTCCCTGGTCTAACCTACACCACTTCCCTTCCTGAGCCCAAGGCAAGGTTTAACTAAATTTTCTTCATATTACTTTACGGGTGCGATCATACCAGCACTAAAGCACCGGATCCCATCAGAACTTTGAAGTTAAGTATGATTGGGCGAGAGTAGTATTTAGTTGGGTGACCACTTAGGAAGTACTCGTGTTGGACTCCTCTTTTTTTTATACTTCGGTCGAACCACAAATATCCCCAATCTAGTCTACACCGTTTTTCATCATGAGCCCAAGGTAAGGCTTAACGACATTTTCTTGGCATCACCTTACGGGTGTGATCATAACTGCATTAAAGGACCATATCTTATCATAACTCAGAAGTTAAGCATGCTTGGGCCAGAGTAGTACTAAGTTGAGTGACCACTTGGGAAGTCCTCTGTTGCCCTCGTCATTTTTTTTCTTCATTCCAACCCCTAATCTTTCTGGTCTAATCCACACCACTTCCAATCGTGAGCCCAAGGTAAGGCTTATCGACATTTTCTTCTCATCACCTTACGAGATCGATCATACCTGCATTGAAGCATCTGATCTTATCAAAACTACAAAGATAAGTGTGCTTGGGCGAGAGTAGTACTAGGTTAGGTTATATTTAGGGAATTCCTCGTGTTGCACTCCCCTTTTTTTGTTTTTTTTTACTTCGATCCGAGCCAAAAAATCTCCCCGTCTAGTCTACACCACTTCTCATCATGAGCCCAAGGTAAGGCGTAATGACATTTTCTTCGCATCACCTTACGGGTGTGATCATACCAGTACTGAAGCATCGGATCCCATCAAAACTCCAAAGTTAAGTGTGCCTGGAAGAGAGTAGTACTAAGCTGGGTGACCACTTGGGAAGTTCTCATGTTGTACTCATCTTTTTTTAACTCGATCTCACCCTAAATCTCCGCGTCTAGTCTACACAACTTCTCATCCTGAGCCCAAGGTCAGGCTTAACAATATTTTCTTCACATCACCTTACGGGTGTGATCATGCCAACACTAAAGCATCAGATCCCATCAGAACATGAAAGTTAAGCGTGCTTGGGCGAGAGTAGTATTAAGTTGGGTGACCACTTGGGCAGTCCTCGTGTTGCACACCTGTTTCTTTTTTTACTTCGATGCAACCCAAAATCTCTCTGGCCTTTACACAACTTCCCATCATGAGCCCAACCTAAGACTTGTTGACATTTTCTTCGCAAGATGTTACCAGTGTGATTATACCAGCACTAAAGCACCAGATCCCATATGAATTCGGAAGTTAAGCGTGCTTGGGCGAGAGTAGTACTAAGTTGATGACCACTAGGGAAGTCCTTGTGTTGTACTCTTTTATTTTTTTACTTCGATCCGACCCCAAATTTCCCTTGTCTAGCCCACTCCGCTTGCAATTGTGAGCCGAAGGTAAGGATTAACGACATTATCTTCGCATCACCTTACGGGTGCGATTATACCACCACTGAAGCATCGAATCTCATTAGAACTCCAAAGTTTTGTGTGCTTGGGCGAGTGTAGTACTAAGTTGGCTGACCACTTTGGAAGTACTCGTGTTGCACCCTCTTTCATTTTTTACTTCGATCCGACCTAAAATCTCACCAGTCTAGTCGACCCCACTTCCCATCATGAGCCCAAGGTAAGTCTTAACTACATTTTCTTCGCATCGCCTTACGGGTCCGATCATACCAGCACTAGAACACTGAATCCCATTAAAAATCCAAAGTTAAGCATGCTTGGGCGAGAGTAGTACTTAGTTGTGTGACCACTTAAGCATGCCGCCAGCGTTCATCCTGAGCCAGGATCGAACTCTCCATGAGATTCATGTTTCACTCTATTTTTTTCACTTCGATCCAACCCAAAATCTCCCTGGTCTAGTCCACACTTGGGAAGTGCTCGTGTTGAACACTTCTTCTTTTTTTACTTTGATCCGACCCAAAATCTCCCCGGTATTGTCTACACCACTTCCCATTATAAGCCCATGGAAAGGCATAACTTCATTTTTTTCGCGCCACCTTACGGGTGCGACCATACTAGCTTCAAAGCATCGGATCTCATTAGAACTACACCACTTCCCATCAAGATGCCAAGGTAAGGCTTAACCACATTTTCATCGCATCACCTTACGGGATCGATCATACCAGTACTAAAGCACCTGACCACATCAGAACTCTGAAGTTAAGAATGATTGCGCGAGAGTAGTACTAAGTGGTGTGACCACTTGGGAAGTACTCCTGTTGCACTCCTCCTTTTTGCTTACTTCGATCTGACCCAAAAACTCACCGGTCTAGTCTACACGACTTACCATCATGAGCCCAAGGTAAGGGATAACGGCATTTTCTTCGCATCATCTTACGGGTGCGATCATACCAGCACTAAAGTACCGGAACCCATAAGTACTCTGAAACTAATCCTGCTTGGGCGAATGTAGTACCAAGTTGGGTGACCACTTGGAAAGTCCTCGTGTTATACTCCAGTTTTTATTTTTTTACTTCGATCCGAGCCAAAATATCCCTGATCTAGTTACACCACCTCCAATTATGAGCCCATGGTAAGGCTTAACAATGTTTTCTTCGCATCACCTCTTATTTTTTACTTCGATCAGATCCCAAATCTCCCCGGTCTAGTCTACATCAATTGCAATCGTGAGCCCAAGGTAAGGCCTAATGACATTTTCTTTGCATCACCATACGGGTGTGATCATACGATCACTAAAGCACCAGATCCCATTAGAACACCAAAGTTAAGTGTGCTTGGATGAGAGTAGTACAAAGTTGGGTGCCCACCAAAGAAGTCCTCGTGTTGCAATCGTCTTTCTTTTTTACTTCGATCTGACATCAAATATCCCCGGTCTAGTCTACACCACTTGTAGTCATGAGCCCAAGGTAAGGCTTAACGACATTTTCTTCACATCACGTTACATGTGCAATCATACTAGCACTAAAGCACCAGATTCCATCAAAACTCTTTAGTTAAGCGTGCTTGGGTGAGACTAGTACTAAGTTGGGTGACCATTTAAGAATTCCTCATGTTACACTCCTCTTTTTTTTACTTCAATCCAACCACAAATCTCCCTGGTCTTGTAAAAACTTGCAATTTGTAGCCAAAGGTAAGGCTTAACCACATTAACTTTGCGTCACCTTACGGGTGCCACCATAGCAGCACTAAAGCACCGGATCTCATCGCAACTCTGAATTTAAGCGTGCTAGGGGAGTGTAGTACTAAGTTCGGTGACCACTTGGGAAGTCCTCGGGTTGTACTCCTATTTCTACCTTTTTACATCGATACGAGCCAAAATCTCCCTGGTCTAGTCTACACAACCTCCAATTATGAGCCCATGGTAAAGCTTAACGACATTTTCTTCGCATCACCTCACGGGTGTGATCATAACAACACTAAAGCTACGGATCCCATCAGAACACGGAAGTTAATCATGCTTGGGCGAGAGTATTACTAAGTTGGGTTACCACTTGCGAAGTCCTCTAGTTGCACTCCACTTTTTTCTTACTTCAATCCGACCCCAAATCTCCCCGGTCTAGTCTACACCACTTGCAATCGTGAGCCCCTGGTAACGCTTAATGACATTTTTTTTGCATCACCTTAAGGGTGCGATCATACTAGCACTAAAGCATCACATCCCATCAGAACTCTGAAGTTAAGCGTGCTTGGACAAGAGTACTACTATGTTGGATGACCACTTAGGAAGTCCTCGTGTTGCACTCATATTTTTTTTTACTTCAATCCAACCCAAAATCTCCCCGTCTAGTCTACACCATTTCCCATCGTGAGCCCAAGGTAAATCTTAAAGACATTTTCTTCGCATCACCATACGGGGGCGATCATACCAGCACTAAAACACCAGATCTCATCAGAACTCTAATGTTAAGCATTCTTGAACGAGAGTAGTACTAAGTTGTGTGACTACTTGGAATTTCCTCGTGTTGCACTCCACTTTTTTTTACTTCGATCCGATCCCAAATCTCACCGGTCTAGTGTACACGACTTGCAATCGTGAGCCCTTGGTAAAGCTTAACAACATTTTCTTCCCATCATCTTAAAGGTGCGATCATACTAGCACTGAAGTATCACATCCCATCAGAGCTCTAAAGTTAAGTATGCTTGGTTAAGCGTAGTACTAAGTTGGGTGAAAATTTGGGAAGTCCTCGTGTTGCACTCCTCTTTTTTTTTTTTTACTTCGATCCAACTCAGAATCTCCCTGTCTAGTCTACACCACTTCCCATCATGAGCCCAAGGTAAGGGTTAACCACATATTCTTTGCATCACCTTACGTGTGCAATCATACCCGCACTAAAGCACTGAATCCCATAAGAACTCTAGAGTTAAGCGTGCTTGGGCAAGAGTTGTACTAAGTTGGGTGACCACTTGGGACGTCCTCGTGTTGCACTCCTTTTTTTTACTTCGATCCGACCCAAAATCTCCCATGTCTAGTCTACACCACTTTCCATCATGAGCCTAAGGTAAGGTTTAACTCCATTTTCTTCGCATCACCTTACGGGTGTGATCATACCAGCACTAAAGCACCAGATCCCATCAGAACTACGAAGTTAAGCCTGCTTTGGCGAGAGTAGTACTAAGTTGGGTGACCATTTGGGAAGTCCTCATGTTTCACTCCATTTTTTTACTTTGATCCGACCCGAAACTCCCCAGTCTTGTCTACACCACTTCCCACCATGAGCCTAAGGTAAGTGTTAACTATATTTTCCTTGCATCACCTTACGTCTGCGATCGTACCAGCACTAAAGCATCAGATCCAGTTAGAACTCCTTAGTTAAGTGTGCTTGGGCGAGAGTAGTACTAAGTTGAGTGACCACTTGGAATGTCCTTGGTCTAGTCTACACCACTTGCAATCGTGAGCCCCTTGTAAGGCTTAACTACATTTTCTTCGCATCAACTCAAGGGTGCGATCATACTAGCACTGAAGCAACGGATCCCATCAGAATGCCAAAGTTAAGTCCTCGTGTTGCACTCCTTTTTTTTACTTCGATCCGACCTAAAATCTCCCCGGTCTAGTCACCACTTCCCATCATGAGCCCAAGGTAAGGCATAACAACATTTTACTCGCATCACCTTACGGATGCGATCATACCATCACAAATGCACTAGATCCCATTAGAACTTCGAAGTTAAGAATGCTTGGGCAAGATTAGTACTAAGTTGGGTGACAACTTCGATCCCATCCCAAATCTCCTCGTTCTAATCTACACAACTTGCAATCATAAGCTCAAGGTAAGGCTTAACGACATTTTTTTGCATCATCTTACGGGTGTGATCATACAAGCACTAAAGCACTGGATCTAGTTAAAACTCCATAGTTAAGTGTGCTTGGCCCAGAGTAGTACTAAGTTGGGTAACCACTTGGGAAGTACTCGTGTTTCACTCCTCTTTGTTTTTTTTTTACTTCGATCTCATCCCAAATCTCCCTGGTCTAGTTTACACCACTTGCAATCGTGTGCCTAATGTAAGACTTAATGACATTTTCTTTTCATCATCTTACGGGTGTGATCATACCAGCACTAAAGCAACGGATTACATCAAGATTTAAAAGTTAAGTGTGCTTGGATGAGAGTAGTATGAAGTTGGGTGACCACTTCGGAACTCATGTTGCACTCCTTTTTTTTTTTACTCTGATCTAATCCCAAATCTCCCTGGTCTAGTCTACACCACTTGCAATCGTGAGCCTATGGTAAGGCTTAACAACATTTTCTTCGCATCACCTTACGGGTGTGATCATACCAGTACTAAAGCACCGGATCGCATTAGAACTCCAGAGTTAAGTGTGCTTAGGCGAGAGTAGTACTATGTTGGGTGACCACTTAGGAAGTCCTCGTGTTGCACTCCTCATTTTTTTTATGTTGATCCGACCCAAAATCTCCCCAGTCAAGTCTACCCCGCTTCCCATTATGAGCGCACGCTAAGGCTTAAAAATATTTTCTTCACATCACCTTACGGGTGCGATCATACCAGCAATAAAGCTCTGGATCCCATTAGAACTCTCAAGTTAAGCTTGCTTCGGCGAGAGTAGTACTAAGTTGGGTGACTTCTTGGGAAGTCATCGTGTTGCACTCCTCTTCAGTGCTGGTATGGTCGCATCCATCAGGTGATGCAAAAAAAATATCGTTAATCCTTACCTTGGGCTCACAATTCTAAGTGGTGTAGTCTATACCACTTCCTATCCTGAGCCGAAGGTAAGGGTTAAAGACATTTTCCTCCCATCACCTTAAGGTTGCAATCATACTAGCAGTAAGCACCAGATCCCATAAGAACTCTGAAGTTAAGCGTGCTTGGACGAGAGTTGTACTAAGTTGGGTGACCACTTAGAAAGCCCTCGTGTGGCACTCTTCTTTTTTATGTTTCTTCGATTCGTCCCAAAATCTACCCGATCTAGTCCACACCAATTTCCATCATGAGCCCAAGGTAAGGCATAACTACATTTTCTTCGCATCACTTTACAAGTGCAATCATACTAGCATTAATGCACCGGATCCTATCAGAACTATGAAATTAAGCGTGCTTAGGCGAAAGTAGTACTAAGTTTGGTGACCATTTGGGAAGTCCTCATGTCGCACTCTTTTATTTTACTTCAATTAGACCCAAAATCTTCCTGGTCTAGTCTACACCACTTCCCATCATGAGCCCAAGGTAAGGCTTAACGACATTTTCTTTGCATCACCTTACGGGTGCGAACATACCAACACTGAACCATCAGATCCCATCAAAATTTGAAAGTTAAGTGTGCTTGGGCAAGAGTAGTACTAAGTTGGGTGACCATTTGGGAAGTTTTCGTGTTGCACTCTTTTTTTTTCACTTCGATCCGACCCAAAATCTCCTCAGTCTAGTCTACACCACTTTCCATCATGAGCCCAAGGTAAGGCTTAACTACATTTTCTTCGCATCACCTTACGGGTGCGATCATACCAGCACTAAAGCTTTGAATCCCATTAGAACTCTATAGTTAAACATCCTTGGGCGAGAGTAGAACTTTGTTGGGTGACTAGTTGGGCAATCCTTGGGTTGAACACTTTTTTATTTTACTTCGATCCGACCCCAAATCTCCCCGATGTGGTCCACACCACATGCAATCGTGAGCCCCTGGTAAGGCTTAGCTACATTTTCTTCACATCACCTTAAGGGTGCGATCATACTAGAATTGAAGCATCGGATCCCATCAGAACTCGAAAGTAAAGTGTGCTTGGGTGACTGTAGTACTAAGTTGGGTGACCATTTGGGACGTCCTCGTGTTTCACTCTTCTTCTTTTTTACTTCGATCCGACCCGAAATCTCCGCGGTCTAGTCTACCCCTACTTCCTATCATGAGCCTAAGGTAAGTATTAACGATATTTTCTTTGCATACCCTTACGGGTGTAATCATACCAGCACTTAAGCACCAGATCCCATCAGAACTTCAAAGTAAATGGTGCTTGGGCGAGAGTAGTATTATGTACGGTGGCCATTTGGGAAGTCCTCGTGTTGCACACTTCTTTTTTTTTTTTTACTTTGATCAGACCCAAAATCTCCTCGGTATTGTCTACACCACTTCCCATCATGAGCCCATGGTAAGGCATAACTTAATTTTTTTCGCGTCACCTTACGTGTGTGACCATACGAGCTTTAAAGCACCGGATCTCATTTCAAAACCAAAGTTAAGCGTTGTTAGACGAGAGTTGTACTAAGTTGGGTGACCACTTGATAAGTCCTCGTGTTGCACTCCAATTTTTTCTTTTACTTTTATCCGACCCAAAATCTCCCCGTCTAGTCTACGCTACATCCCATCAACATCCCAAGGTAAGGCTTAACCACATTTTCATCGCATCACCTTACGGGTGCGATCATACCAGTACTAAAGCACCGAACCGCATCAAAACTCTGAAGTTAAGCATGCTTAGGCGAGAGTAGTACTAAGTTGGGTGATCACTTGGGAAGTCCTCGTGTTGCACTCTTCCTATTTGTCTTACTTCGATCCGATCAAAAATCTCACCGGTCTAGTCTACACGACTTCCCATCATGAGTCCAAGGTAAGGGTTAATGGCATTTTCTTCGCATCACTTTATGGGTGCGACCATACCAGCACTAAAGCACCGGATCCCATTAGTACTTCCAAGCTAAGCCTGCTTGGGCGAGTGTAGTACAAAGTTGGGTGACCACTTGGGAAGTCCTCGTGTTGTACTCCTCTTTTTTTTGTTACTTAGATCCGAGCCAAAATCTCCCTGATCTAGTCTACACAACCTCCAATTATGAGCCCATGGTAAGGCTTAACGATATTTTCTTCGCATCACTTCTTTTTTTTACTTGGATCAGATCCCAAATCTCCCCGGTCTAGTCTACATCACTTGCAATCGTGAGCCCAAGGTAAGGCTTAACGGCATTTTTTTTGCATCACCTTACGGGTGTGATTATACGATCACTAAAGCACCGGATCCCATCAGAACACCAAAGTTAAGTTTTCTTGGGTGAGAGTAGTACAAAGTTGAATGCCCACTTGGAAAGACCTCGTGTTGCAATCGTCTTTCTTTTTTACTTTGATCCGACATCAAATATCCCCAGTCTAGTCTACACCACTTGCAGTCGTGAGCCCAAGGTAAGGCTTAACGACATTTTCTTCACATCACGTTACACGTGCGATCATACCAGCACTAAAGCACCAGTTTCCATCAAAACTATGAAGTTAAGCGTTATTGGGTGAGACTAGTACTAAGTTGGGTGACCATTTCAGAATTCCTCATGTTATACTCCTCTTTTTTTTTACTTCGATCCAACCACAAATCTCCCTGCTCTAGTCACCACTTGGAATCTATAGCCAAGGGTAAGGCTTAACCCCATTTACTTCGCGTCACCTTATGGGTGCCACCATAGCAGCACTAAAGCACCGGATGTCATCACAACTCCGAAGTTAAGCGTCCTAGGGCGATTGTAGTACTAAGTTCGGTGACCATTAGAGAAGTCCTCGTGTTGTACTCCTCTTTTTATTTTTTTTACTTCGATACGAGCTAAAATCTCCCTGATCTAGTCTACACCACCTCAAATTATTAGGCCATGGTAAGGCTTAAGGACACTTGGGAAGTCCTCCGGTTGCACTTGACTCTTTTTTTTACTTCGATCCGACCCCAAATCTCCCTGGTCTAGTCTACACCACATTAAAGGTGTGATAAACCACCGGATCACCTTCAGATCACCTTACAGGTGTGATAAACCACCGGATCCCATTAGAACACAAAAGTTAAGCAGGCTTGGGCGAGTTTAGTACTAATTTAAGAGACCACTTCAGAAGTCATACTGCATTCCTCTTTTTTTTGCTTCGATTCGACCCCAAATCCCCCCGGTCTAGTCTAAACCACTTGCAATCGTGAGCCGCTAGTAAGGTTGTACAACATTTTCTTTGCATCACCTTAAGGGTGCGATCATACTTGCACTAACGCATCAGATCCCATCAGAACTTCAAAGTTAAGAGTGCTTGGGCGAGAGTAGTACTATGTTGGGGGACCACTTAGGAAGTCCTCGTGTTGCACTCCTATTCTTTTTTACTTTGTTCTGACCCCAATCTCCCCGGTCTAGTCTACACCACATCCTATCATGAGCCCAAGGTAAGGCTTAACGATATTTTCTTTGCATCACCTCACGGGTGAGATCATACCCACACTAAAGCCCCAGATCCCATCAGAACTGAAAAGTTAAGCGTGTTTGGGCAAGAGTAGTACTAAGTTAGGTGACAACTTGGGAAGACCTCGTATTGGAGTCCTCTTTTTTTTTTTTTTTACTTCGATCACGCCAAATCTCCCCAGTCTAGTCTCCACCACTTACCATCATGAGCCCAAGGTAAGGCTCAACGACATTTTCTTCGCATCACCTTATGGGTGTGATCATACCAGCACTAAAGCACTAGATCCCATCAGAACTTCGAAGTTAAGCGTGCTTGGGCGAGAGTAGTACTAAGTAGGGTGACAAATTGGGAAGTCCTGGTGTTCCACTCCACTTTTTTGTTTTACTTTGATCCAACCCAAAATCTCCCCGATCTAGTCTACACCATTTCCTATTGTGAGCCCAAGGTAAAGCTTAAAGAAATTTTCGTCGCATCACCTTACGGGTGCGATCATACCAAGACTAAAGTACCAGATCTCATAAGAACTCAGATGTTAAGCGTGCTTCTGCGAGAGTAGTACTAAGTTATGTGAAATTCCACGTGTTGCACTCCTCTTTTTTTTACTTTGATCGGTTCCCAAATCTCCCCCTTCTAGTCTAGACCAATTGCAATCGTGAGCCCTTGGTAAATATCAACAACATTTTCTTCTCATCACCTTAAGTGTGCGATCATACTAGCACTGAAGTATCGCATCCCATCAGAACTCCAATGTTAAATATGCTTGGGTGAGAGTAGTACTACTAAGTTGGGTGACCATTTGGGAAATCCTCGTGTTGCACTCCATTTTTTTTTACTTCGATACGACCCCAAATATCCCTGATCTAGTCTACACCAGTTACAATCGTGTTCCCAAGGTAAGGCTTAACTGCATTGTCTTCGCATCACCTTACGGGTGCGTTCATACCAGCTCTAAAGCACCGGATGCCATTAGAACTTCGAAGTTAAGCGTGCTTGGGCGGGAGTAGTACTAAGTTGGGTTACCACTTGGGATGTCCTCGTGTTGCACTCCTCTTTTTTTTTTTTTTACTTCAATTCGATCCCAAATCTCTGCGGTCTAATCCACACCACATGCAATCGAGAGCTCAAGGTAAGGCTTAACGGAATTTTTTTCGCATCACCTTACGGGTGTGATCATATAAGTACTAAAGCACCGGATCCCATAAGAACTGCAAAGTTAATTGTGCTTGGGTGAGAGTAGTACTTAGTTGGGTGACCACTTGGGAAGTACTCGTGTTGCACTTCTCTTTTTTTTACTTTGTTTTCACCAAAATTAGCGTGATCTAGTCTACACCACTTCCCATCATGAGCCGAAGGTAAGGCATAACCACATTTTCTTCGCATTACTTTACGAGTGCGATCACGCCAGCACTAAAGCACCATATCCCATTAAATCTCCAGAGTTAAGTGTGCCAGGATGAGAGTAGTACAAAGTTGGGTGCCCACTTGGGAAGTCCTCGTGTTGCGATCCCCTTTTTTAACTTCGATCTGACCCCAAATCTCCCCGGTCTAGTATACATGACTTGCAATCGTGAGCCCAAGGTAAGGCTTAACGACATTTTCTTCGCACCACCTTACGGGTGCGATCATACCGGCACTAAAGCACTGGATCCCATCAGAACTTCAAAGTTAACCATGCTTGATCGAGAGTAGTACTAAGTTGGGTTACCACTTGGGAAGTCCACGTGTTGCACTCCTCATTTTTTTTACTTCGATCCGATCCAAAATCTCCCCAGTCTAATCTACACATCATGCAATCGTTAGCTCAAGGTAAGGCTGAACGAAATTTTCTTGGCATCACCTTACGGGTGTGATCATACAAGTACTAAAGCACCAGATCTCATTAGAACTCCAAAGTTAAGTGTGCTTGGGTGAGAGTAGTACAAAGTTCGGTGACCATTTGGGAAGTTCTCATGTTGCACTCTTTTCTTTTTTACTTCGATCCGACCCAAACTTCAAAGTTAAGGCACCACATTTTCTTGCATCACCTAACGCGTGCGATCATACTGGCACTAAAGCACTAAATCTCATCAGAACTCTGACGTTAAGCGTGCTTGGGTGAGAGTGATACTTAGTTGGCTGACCAGTTCAGAAGTCCTCGTGTTGCACTCTTCTTTTTTGTTTTACTTCGATCCGGCGCAAAATCTCCCCGGTCTAGTCTACACAACTTTCCATCATGAGCCCAAGGTAAGGCTTAACTACATTTTCTTTGCATCATCTTACGAGTGCGCTCATAAAACACAAAAGCACCAAATCCCATCAAAACTTAAAAGTCAAGCGTGCTTGGGTGAGAGTAGTACTAAGTTGGGTGAAAACTTGGGAACTCCTCTGGTTGCACTCCACTTTTTTTTACTTCGATCCAATCCCAAATCTCCCAGGTCTAGTCTACACCATGTGCAATCGAGAGCCCCTGGAAAGGCATAACGACATTTGCTTCGCATCACCTTACGGGTGTGATCATACCAACACTAAAGCACTGGATCTCATCAAAACTTTGAAGTACTAAGTTTGGTGACCACTTGGGCAGTCCTCGTCTTACACTCCTCTTTTTTTTTTTACTTCGATTCGACCCCAAATCTCCCTGGTGTAGTCTACACTACTTGCAATCGCAAGCCCATGGTAAGGCTTAAAAACATTTTCTTCCCATCACCTTACGGGTGCGATCAGACCAGCACTGAAGCATCGGATCTCATCAGAATTCCAAAGTTAAGTGTGCTTGGGCGAGAGTAGTACTATGTTGGGTGAGCATTTGGGATGTTCTAGTGTTGCACTCCCATTTTTTTACTTTGATCTGACAAAAAATCTTCCTGTGTAATCTACACCACTTCCCATCATGAGCCCAAGGTAAGGTTTAACCATATTTTCTTCGCATCACCTTGTAGGTGCGATCATACCAGCAGTATAACACCGGATCCCATCAGAACTCTAAAGTTAAACGTGCTTGGGCAAGAGTAGTACTAAGTTAGGTGACCACTTGGGAAGTCCTCGTGTTGCACTCCTCTTTTTTGTTTTACTTCGATCCGACCTAAAATCTTCCCGGTCTAGTTTACACTACTTTCCATCATGAGCCGAAGGTAATGGTTAACAGCATTTTCTTCGCATCATCTTACGGGTGTGATCTTAAACCACCAGATCCCATTAGAATTCAGAGGTTAAATGTGCTTGGGAGAGAGTAGTACTATGTTGGGTAACCACTCGGGAAGTCCTCGTGTTGCACTCCTCTTTTGTTTTACTTCGATCCGACCCCAAATCTCTGCGGTCTACTCTACACCACTTGCAACCGTGAGCCCAAGGTAAGTCTTAACGAAATTTTTTTCACATCACCTTACGGGTGCGATCATACCAGCAGTGAATGTAAGGCTTAACGACACCTTACGGGTGCGATCACATCACCTTACGGGTGCGATCACATCACCTTACGGGTGCGATCACATCACCTTACGGGTGCGAATGTAAGGCTTAACGACATTTTTTTCGCATCACCTTACGGGTTCGATCATACCAACACTAAATCTCTGGATCCCATTAGAATTTTGAAGTTAATTATGCTTGGGCGAGAGTAGTTCTAAGTTGGGTGACTTCTTCGGAAGTCCTCATTTTTTTTATTTTGATCCAACCCGAAATTTCCCCGTTCTAGTCTACACCACTTCCCATCTTGAGCGCATGGTAAGGCTTAACTACATTTTCTTCACATCACTATACGGGTGCCATCCTACCAGCATTAAAGCTGTAGATCTCATTAGAACTCTTAAGTTAAGCATGCTTGGGTGAGAATAGTACTAAGTTGGGTGACTTCCTGGGAAGTCCTTGTGTTGCACTCCTCATTTTTACATCGATACGACCCAAAATCTCCCCAGTCTAGTCTACACCACTTGCAATTGTTAGCCCAAGGTGAGGCTTAATGACATTTTCTTCGCATAACCTTACAGATGCTATCATACCAGCACTAAAGCTCTATATCCCATGAGAATTTTGAAGTTAAACATGCTTGGGTGAGAGTAGTACTAAGTTGGGTGACTTCTTGGGAAGTCCTCTTGTTGCACTCCTCATTTTTTTTTACCTCGATCTGACCCAAAATTCCCCAGTCTAGTCAATACTGCTTCCCATCATGAGCGAAAGGTAGGGCTTAACTACATTTTCTTCGCATCATCTTACGGGTGTGATCATGCCAGCACTAAAGTTCCAGATCCCATTAGAACTTCGAAGTCAAGCATTCTTGGGCGACTTGGGAAGCCCTCGTGTTGCACTCCTCTTTTTTTT
>QANY01008095.1:0-20803 GCA_003255025.1 Datisca glomerata
TTACAATATATGTAAATATTATGAAATATATATTATTGTACATTTTTATGTAACCTGTTAGAAACTATCATTACTATGTACGTCTCCTTAATAATATACGCAAAGCACGTGCCACCACCTAGTATATATAAAAATGTCTAATTTTTAGTACTTCAGTAGAAGAAATTTTCTCAGTTTATGATAGGAAGACCGACACGGTAATAAATTATAAGTTGTTTTGTTTATCGAGACATGTGTTGCATGTGTTTTATCAAGATTGAAATGTTGATAACAACCTCAGATTGAGAGATTATCCAAGTCTTGAAAATCATATGTTAAAGAATTACAAATTTTTATTCATATTTAGAGGAGAGAGTCTAAACCTGTACAAATGCCAATAAATGAATTGGAGTTGTTCCTTGTGTTGAAGTTAGGGATATTTTATTTTTCAGGATGGAATTGTGCTTAGTAGGATTGCATGCTCCATCTATGACTGGGATTGATTACTTATCTTTGAAGAACAGTAATGAAGACGAACCTGTAGTAGTGAGTATTGTTTCGTCGGGCGGATTTGAGGACGATAATAAAGATCCATATGTGCTAATTTACATAGGTCATGGTGGGAAATTAAATAGAAAAGATAAGGAATTAATGGATCAAAAGCTTGAAAGAGACAATCTTGCTCTAGAGAAAAGCTTGCATCGGGGAAATGAGGTTAGAGTAATTCGAGGGATCAAGGATGTTGCTAATCCAACGGGAAAATTCTATGTCTATTATGGTCTATATAAAATCCAGGAATCCTGGGTAGAGAAAGGAAATTAGGTTGCAATGTATTCAAGTAAAAATTGGTAAGGTTACCTTGCCAGCCCAATTCATTTTTTACTTGGAAATTGGTCCAACAATCGAAAGACGGCGCTGCTTCTAGGATTGGGGTTATATTGTCTAATCTTACCATTAATTGATTCACATGTGTCTGATAGAAATATGGAAATGTTATTATTCAATGATTCTTCAAAAAGTGAGTCACTATTCTTCTTCTTTTTCAACGAGATCCAGTTTTCTTCTTTAAGGAGACTCATTCTTTTTTTTCTTCTTCTTCAATGAGACGCACTCTTTATGGGTTCGGGGGCATTAAAGAACTGGAATGAATGTAGATTGGAAAATGTAAATGCATGATCCTGGATTAAATCTGTGAGTCTCGTTAAAGAAGAAAACTAGGTCTCGTTGAAAAAGAAGAAATTGGAATGAACATCTCGAACCGATCTTCCTCTCAAGATTTACTTGGGTATTGGGAGGAATTTCCACACTTGTTGCACAATTCCTTTTATCATCCAGTGATGTTGGATCAATATATCAATCCAGGATAAATGAAGTGTAAAGAATTTGTTTTCCATTATTATTGCTCGAATTTCTGCCGCACGTATGATTTTTACTTTGATTTTATTTTGAAATGTAAGATCTATTGTTAAATTAATCTAAAGTACAGGGGTTAAAACTGGCATGGTGAAAGAAAATGATAGGTATATACGGGCGTCAGAAATTCGAAGGGCAGATTTTTGGATTTCTACCTTGAAGTTGGAAAATAAAGCCCTAAAATTTAAGGAACGAACGACAGGGAGAAGAGTGTGAACGTGTCCCATACAAAGATAAGAGAAAGAGACTCCCCGACTTTTATTTTAAACAAGAAACTCACACTTTTAACCCCTGTACTTTTAAAACATTTACAGATGACACCTAAAGTATGATCAAAATATGAACAGATGACAAATATGTTAAACCCTCGAGGATCGGGGCGTTACAGTTTGGTATCAGAGCAATGGTTTTAGATTCTGTAGACTTTTCTTAGTGATAAATATGGCATGTCACTCACTCGGCTCCTCCATCACCTTATAAGTAAGGTACACAAGATATGAATAAGTTTGTTATATGTTAAGCCATGTCATGATCAAGTACGTTACTTTATTTCATTTATGATATATGTCAAGTTTAGTTATGTTATGTCATGATTGCATTTATGACATGTTAATGCATGTTATTATGTGAGTTTGCTCACTGGGCCTTTTTAAATACTCACCCCCATAGTTGTTTATGATGCATATGGTGATGACGAGTAGCATGAGTGTGAGACTGCCATAACCAGTTGAATCAAAGGAATTTATGTTTTTAGTTTATGATTTGATTTAAAACTTAGGAAAACATTTTCTATTAAACTTGGTTATTTAAGTAATTTATTTTATGTTATGATTTTCTACGAATTATGATTAGTGAAAGCTTCATGAATTATGGATTTCAAGTTTTGACTTTATTTCAATTTTTCGAGATTTTATTAATTATGGATTTAAGACACTTTATCGCTTCTGCTATATAATGATTAAGATTTCAATCATGGATAAGTTAATGCTTCCGTTATTTAAGGTCAGTTTTTCTATCATGGGTAAATTAAGAATTTCATTTTAAGAATTTTCTTAAAATTAGGGTTTATTTCGAATTGGGAATTTTAAAATTATGAAATTACACGTATGTCAATTTCATTTTGGAGTATCTTAACTTCTGATTCAAGAAATTAGTCTCCTCGAGGCATTAACTATACATTAGGCTACCAATTACTTGTGACTCCAATTGAGATACTCCAACTCTATCATTCTTCCCCAACTTATAGTTTGGGTCGAAAGGAGTTAATGCTAGCTTGCTTTCAAATTGCCCAAACCTCTTTAGGATCTTTTCTACATAATGAGATTGAGTAAATATATACTCATATTTAGTTCGCTTTACTTGAATTCTAAGAATGATATCTGCTAGACCTAAGTTTTTCATGTCAAAATTTAAACTCAACATCCTCTTCGTAGAAGAATTATATCCGTATGCATTCCCAACATGAACATGTCATTTACATATAAGCATGCTATGACAAATTGATCACTAGTACCCTTAACATATACACATTTATCACACTCATTTATATTAAAGCCATAAGATAATGGAGTATAATCAAACTTCTCATGCCATTGCTTTGGCGCTTGTTTTAACCTATAAAAGGATTTAACAAGTTTACAGACCTTTCATTCTTGGCCTTTAACCACGAACCCTTCAGGCTGTTCCATATAGATTTCTTCGTCCAATTTTCCATTTAAGAAAGCAGTCTTTACATCCATTTAGTGAATTTCTAAATTATGTAAAGCAGCAAGTGCAATCAACATTCTGATGGGTGTGATTCTCGTCACTGGAGAATAGGTATAAAAAAAGTATATACATTCATTCTGTCAGTATCCCTTAGCTACCAACCGAGCTTTGTACTTTTCAATAGTACCATCAACTCTCAGTTTGTTTTGAAGATCAACCAACGTCCATGTGTTGTTTTTGTATAATGAAATTTATCTCATTATCAACTGCTTCCTTCCAAAAGGGTTCCTCAGGGTTGGACATTGTGTCCTTATAAGTTTGAGGTTCAGCTTCCGTCAAGTATGATAGAAACTCTGGACCAAATGAGGTACTCGTTTTAGTTCATTTACTTCTTTTAGGCTCAAGTTCAGATTCTTCATCAATCTAAGCTCTAGAAGAACTTTCTTCCAAATCTCGTTTGATAGTTTGACCGTGTCTTCCTTCCTTAAATGAAAACACATTCTCAAAGAATTCAACATTACCAGACTCCATTATAGTATTGGTACTTATGTCAGAAATTTCTAAGTTACTCATCAAAAATCTATATGCAACACTATTACATGCATATCCAATAAAAACATAGTCTACAGTATTAGGTCCAAGCTTGACTCTCTTTGGCAATGGTACATGTACTTTTGTGATACACCCCCACACTTTTAAGATTTTATAGGAAGGTAACTTCTCTTTCCACGCTTCATAAGGAGACTTATTAGTCTTCTTATGTGGAATCATGTTCAGTATGGTGTTAGTCGTAAGCAAGGCCTCCCCCCCACAAATAATGGGGTAGTCTAGAATTGTTTAACATATAACTCATCATATCTTTCAGAGTTCTATTTTTCTTTCAGCCACCCTATTCTTGTTAAGGCGTATAAGGTGCAGTAGTCTAATGCATTATTTCATGCTGAGCACAAAATTCAGATAGCATCATGGAGTCGTATTCTTCACCTTGGTCAGATCTAGGAACCTTGATTTTCTTATCAAGCTAATTTTTAGCTTCAGACTTGTATGTTTTAAACATATCCAAAGTCTCATCTTTTGAATGAAGTAAATATATATAACAATATTTACTGAAATCGTCAATAAATATAACAAAATATTTTCTACTTCCCCTACTAGGTGTTAGTTTCAGATTACATAAATCACTATATCAAATCAAGTAACTCATTTGTTCTTTCTACAAATTTAAACTATTTACTTGCAAATTTAGATTCTACGCAGATTTCAAATTTATTCCTTTTTCTAAGTTAAATCTAGGTAGAAGTTCAAAATTAATCATATGTTGCATGGATTGAAAATTATCGTGTCGTAGTCTAGCATCCCAAAAATTAGACAACTCAATGATATAAACAGAAGATACAGAATTTTCATTAATCACAGCAGAAATTACAACAGACACATTAAGCTTAAAGAGACCATCAGAACTATATCCCTTTCCCAGAAAACATCCCTCCCTTAGTCAGAATAAACTTGCCTGCATAAAACACAAGTTTAAATCCACTCTTACATAAAAGAGATCCTGAAACCAAATTTCTATGAATTTCACGCACGTGGAGAATGTCGAGGAGAGTGAGGTGTTGCCTGGAGGTGAACTTCAGCACAACCTTTCCTTTTCCTTTTACAGCAGCCTCTGAGGCGTTCCCCATATAGAGAACTTCACCATTTTCAAACTCTTGATAGGCTGAAAATATAAATTTGTCACTACACACATGCTTCGTAGCACTAGTGCTAACCCACAAATCCTTGGTGTTAATAACTATACATATCTTAGAAACCATAACATAGAGTGGTAGCATATTTACATGATTCCTTTTGTTACTGTTCCCTGGGTGGTTACCATTGTTCTAGTCCTTTTGTGATGGCAATCCTTCGCTCTGTGTCCGGCTTTACCGTACACCTAGGAACTTCCCTTAATGCATTTTTTAGAATTGCTGATCTGAGCACTGTTCGGCGGTGTCTTCCTTTTCTTGCTCGGCTAGTTGAATTTGTCACCTTCTACCATGTTCGCTTTCATCCTATAGGTCACCTACGCCAGCTTCTTATCATTCTTACGGTTATCTTCCTCAATCCTCAGCCTCACATCAGACCCTCCATACTCAGCTCCTTACGCTTGTGTTTAATATATCTTTTGAACTCCTTCCATGACAGCGGCAACTTCTCGATAATTGCAGCAACTTGAAACAACTCGTTAATGATCATCCCTTCAGTCTTGAAATTGTTGATGATTATTTTCAGCTCCTCCACTTGTTTTATGACATTATTTTTGTCATCCATTTCTTACTTCATAAACTTGCACGAAGTGTGGAGATTGTGATCGTTGAGGGTTAATGTTTTGACAAATTCAAAGCACATGAATGTTGGAGCTAAACTGCCTTTGACAAATTCAAAGTCTTGTTCTCCAAGGGAAGTAAGATAAATTTTCAGTAAAAAATTAATCTTTCATTCGGACCGGACCGAGCTGGTCGGACAGACAGCGGTGACGGCGGCGTGCACGTGTGGTGGGGAGGACCATATGTCATCTAAGTCCTCCCTTCCCCACAAAATGTTGGGTGCCCCTTGGGATATGAGTTGTGTTTAGTTTATAAACCCCACAACTTTCTTTCATCTTTTCCATGTGGGACAACTTCTCACACTGACTCTCATACCTTCATTCACACACCACTTTTCCTTTTTAATTTCTCAATCTTTTCCTACAGGTTTATGGCATCCCATATGTCTTTCCTCACGTTTTGCTTCTTGTTCCATTGTCTCTCGTACTCAATTTTTGGTTCTTCTCATTCTCTCTATTCTCTTTCCTATACAATAATATCTGCTAACAAGAATAACGAACATATGCCAAGATAAATTTTAATGGATTATGTAAGGAACGAGTTTACCATTCCATACACCATTCCATATTATTATCATGGAGGTCCGGATTTGGTGCCCCATTTTGATCTTTTCTCAAGCTGTTTTTTTTTTCAAGCTGTATACTTTCAGTTGCAACCATCACCTGATTCGAATTCTCTATGCTGAATTTTTTCATCTTTGTTCGTCCATTCAATTCTTTATGCTTGACAACCAAATATAGAGCTTCGCATTTGATGCATGCTGAATTTTATACAGTTTGAAACTCCCAGTAATTGATGGATCGACTGTGATGAGATGGGAAAAATCGTGTTTGGAAAATAAAGGGATAGGAGAAACTTGAGCTTGATTCCCACTCTTAACAAGAGCATCAAAATGTAAAGTGATTTTTCCCCTTATTGTATTTGAGAAATTTAAGTAAGAGAACTGTAAATGAATAACTAAGAGATTCAAATAAATTCCCATTTTTCTTTCTTTGGTACATGTGGAGGTATTTATATGAATTTTCATCCATGTCCGTTTTTCTCTCATTTAATGTGATATAGTGAATATTTATGGTCATAATGGCCTTTAATCAAATCATGGTGATAATGGTAACTATCATGACCAAACTTGATTTCTCTTTGACCATCACATTGTCTCTGGTTGACTTCGGTTCCGTGATTTCTTTTCACATCACCTTTTTTGGTTTGACTTTCTATCATCGTGGCATTCATTGCTCTTACTTAAATTTCTTGTAAGCGGATATTATTTAGATTAATAATAATTAGCACAGAATGGGTGGATGATGAATGCTTACACGACAACATAAAACACTATAACCCTTTTAATGATTATATAAAGTGATATGATTAAATTGACATATTCATTACTAATTCAACAATAAATCTACAAATTGAAGCATTTTTGTGTAAATGGGAATTTTAAAAAGCATGTTTAAACAAGCAGTTAATGGACATATTCATTACTAATTCAGACAATAAATCTACAAATTGAAGCATTTTTTATTCTAAGTGATAGGATAAAATTTGTAGTTTGTCCTAACAAACTTATTTGATAGGATAATTTTTTTTGTTGAGAACTCATTTCTGAGATACTCTCACATGTGTCGTGTAAGCATTTATCCTAATAAATTTCCCATTTCTCTTAAAATTTTATCCTATCACTTTATATACCATTAGGATAAATAAGAGGTAACTAATTCATGCTCACAAAGGGGTAACTTTAAATTAGAAAGCATGTTTAAACAAGTAGACTACGTTTCATAATTATCGTTATCATTATCAACATATTTAAAAAGCATGTTTATACACAAAAATGCTTTGATCTATTAACAAGTTCATATTTCTTTAACATCTTTACAACTATTAACAAAGCATATTAACACTTACGGAATCTTACCGTGAAACATTCACACAAAAGTTTGTTAGGATAATAATAATGATGCTTGGGAAATTCATCTTATCTGAAAATGATGTGATATATTAATAAGTCTACAAATTCATCTCACCAAGGTAAACACACAAAAATCTACTATGGTATGGCAGGTCCTCACTATCTCTCCCTCACAGATTTTCCTTCTCAATCTTCCCAAAGTGCACTAGAATATTTTAAATATTGCTGATTGTTTTCATAGTAAATTTTATATGATAGAATCTTCCCAACTATACACATAAAAATCCGGACATTATATAAGTGCCTAGCTCGAGAGTTTCCACCGACATCGTATAAACACATCTTTAGACCGACAAGCAGACTACATATAATGTCCATCAACTTTCTGCTCAGCAGATGACCTAAATACAAAAAAAGGATGTTTATTATGTGAATCAATTTTACCTACAAAATAAATTGAAAGGGGAATCTTTAAAAAAGGAAAGAAAGAGAAGGCTAGTTAGGAAAATAAATATGTTGATAATGATATGAAACTTATAAGGCTAGTTAGGAAAAAACAAATATAATTTGAACGTTCTTGTTCAAATTGCAGGGTCCTAGGTAGTAACAATAAAGTAGTAGTTTATACAACCTCAAGCCTTGTTGTATAAACCCTAGACCGACATGTAGTAGTTTATACAAGTAATTGTTACTGAGGCACTTATATAATTTTAGACAAATATGCCCCTCATATATATATATATATATATAATATACTATCTATATTTCGAGTAAATAAGATACATAAATCTGATATACTTAATTGATATATCTTACAAATTAGGAAACTATAATTAATAGTATATTTAAACCGTAATTAACAAACTCTTTAATATCCATCTAAACTACTACTTTATTAACTTCCTCAATCAATTAACTTGAATAAAAAATCTTAGAAAGAAATTAAATTAAATTGATAAAAATCAATAAGAAATCAGTGATAATTCGATTATTATAAATGAATTATAAAAATATTGATATTTTTGTATTAAACTTACTTTAACAACTATGTTATAAGACATGCATTGCACGTATTTTTAATTTCAGTTTGGCAATTGTTACTAAGTTTAGGCACTTATATAATTTTAGACAAATATGCTCATCATCTATATATAATATACTACCTATATTTTCGAGTAAATAAGATATGTAAACCTGATATACTTAATTGATATACCTTACCAATTAGGAAACTATAATTAATAATATATTTAAACCGTAATTAAAAAAACTCTTTAATATCCATCTAAACTACTACTTTATTAACTTCCTCAATCAATTAAATCTTGACTAAAAAATCTTAAAAAGAAATTAAATTAAATTGATAAAAATCAACAATAAATCAATGATAATTCGATCAATGATCTAAATTCAAAAATTCTGATATATAATGCTTGTTTTGTACAATTATCATAGTAAATCATAAGTAAATAAATGATATATTTGATTCCATTATGGAAAATATTAATGCTTTAATTGTATAATTATAATTTCCATAAATGATAATTAACATATTTAATGAATTTTTTTAAAACCAACAGATCTCGCTCTGCATTCATCTTGGAAAATGAAACCAATATTAACTTCCCTATCACACATTAATTGATAAAACATTCCATTTTGAAATCAAAATTCACCGAAATAATTAAAAAAGTAAAAAATCTAACTATTGTTATGAAAACTACTAAATAACTATGATAAACAATAACTAACCTCAATCGTCAATCAATTATCCAACAACAAAAACAAGTCTTGGTCAATATTGTTGGATCGAGTTTTAGATTTTGAAGAAATATAATGAACCATGATAAGTTCATGGGCAGAATATCAATTTTTTTTCATATAACCATTCAATTAAACACAAAACCAATCATAATCATATAAACGTATCGAGAAAAGATTGAAATAATTTATACATTTTCAATTAATGGAGAAATTATGATTTGGCAGGATCCAATTCTTTATCTCACGTTCTTCGTTCTTGAGATTCGCAAAGCTATCAATTAATAACCATTCGTTAGAGTCAGAAGTAAATCTCTCAAGGATTTTTGTAGGAATTGAGTGTTGGCTCTTAAACAAGGATTGAAAGAATAAACAAATTTTTTCTCTTCCCCTACTATGAAAATCAGCAGCCACTGTGTGTGTAGGAGAGATTCACATTTTTTTTACTCTGATTAACACACTTAAGGATAGGTTAGCAATAAGGATAATGATGCAATCCCTTATATGATAAAGCTGGAACTTTTCCTCTCCCTACACTGTGATGTGCAATTTTTACATCTCCCCTAGATCCAAAATTGTGTCCAGATTTATCAGTCTAAAATGATGAATTAAATTGATTTATATCAATTTATTAATTAATTTATTTTATGTACTAATTATCTAATAATTAAAAAATAAAAAAAATTAATTAATTTGAACATTAATTTTGTTATTCACTAATTTAGTGATGACACCCATTTCATATGGGTTCGGGAAGTGAACCTTGGTCCAAAACACGTTTTTGGCCCAACTATCGTTGTTTCTCATTCCTGTTATTATGAGCTACTCTTGGGACCGAATGGACTCACATGTATAAAGCTATGAGATTCAAATACTCGGCTAATTTATCTCCTTAAATTTTTGACCTATTTAATACCGACATTGTACGGCTTTACTATAGGTCTAATGCCGGTTAAACTTTCGATTCATGGGCGCTACATTTTTTGTTGGTGCAAATAAGCATTTATATTTTACGGGCCATAAAATATTTTACGACATTACTCTTCATGAATATCAAAACAAGAGTAGAATATAAAATTACCGTTTTACCCATCTAGTTGTTATTTCCTTAACTCCTTTATTGACTGTGAATAAGAAAGACATATAAGTGAAGTGTCTCATACAGATCATCATGTCTTTTCATGTCATCAAGTACCAGGTCCGATTTATTTATTCACATATTCATCAATAAAGCATAAGGTGATTATGTTACTTTTGTAATCTTACCAAGAATTCCATATCTGTGAATCACGCAACTCCAACATAGTTGAATCACGGTCCCAATAGTCGAGGTATTATCTGGTAATTCGAACTCACTCCTTTGGCATAACAAAGAGCGCAAGTAACTAAGTCAAGTTTCAAATTCATCTCAGGATTAAGGTAATTATGAAAATACCCTTAAGGTGTAACAATTAGATTTAAAGTTAGATAAATGACTTTGCTATAAACTAATTGGTTATTGGACTATTCAACATATTTCATAACATGTACAAGTCAACAATCTGAGTCTCCACTTCCATACCCAAGACTTCTATTCTTTTGTTTCAACTAACAGTCATAATTGAATTTGATTGCCCAGTTGATCCTAAAACTGCGAATAACATTCTAAACTATCTCAGAAGAGTTTGTCTAGAAGACAGCTCGGTCTTTACTCTTCTTACATTGATAATAGTTCCAGGACTTAAGTAAGTTATAAACACATTTAATTAAAGAAAACTTTCATTTATCATAAAATTCAGTAACACATAAATGTCAATAAATATCTATTTACTCATAAAACGTTATTACACCATACTTTGTGGACATAATTTCAACAAATATATCATAGTAAATCATAAGTAAATAAGTGACATACTTGACTCAATATCACACTAATGGAAGGATCACGTTAATGGTAAATCAAAACTTGTCAAAATGATACTGAATTTCCTTCAAACAAAGCTGAAAGTCTGGATGGCAATATCACGGTTAGGGAAAAGATAACCAAAACAAACAATTATTATTAATTTAATCCAAATTAAAAAGAATATATATTAATGCTAGTATAACCCGAAATTTCCTAAAATAGTGATATCTTTTAGCCATGTCTAGGCTTATGGGTAGTGATCCCACACTTAAAGTTTCCAATGGACAATCTTTTGCAAGTCTTTTAATCATGTCTAGGCTAATGTGACCAAGACGCAAGTGCCATAAGTAGGTTATATCGATTGAGTCATACTTCAACATTTTACTATCCATTTGTAAATCAGTATTTACTTTAGTGTCACATATCATTCAAACTTTTGGTTTTACATTGAATAAGTTGTTTATCATGCGTTTACTGCTTTTACCATTAATTAATTTACCTAATGTCATTTGGAGTATTATTTATTATGCTTTTATTTTACCAACAATGCTTAAGGTTGGATTTTCATGAATTATGGATTTCATATATTGACTTTATTTTAAAGATTAATATTTGTTTATTGATGTTTATTAAATTAAATATTTAAGATGTTTTATCGCTTCTGCTATTTATGTTAAGGATTTTTTTGGGAAAAACTTGAATCATTAAAATTAGGGTTTCATTTGACTTAGGGACTTTAAATCTTTCAATTACGGACATAGTTAACCCTCGAGAATCATAGGTGTCATTGGCATCCAACAATTGAACTAAAGTAATGGCATGAGAAGTTTAAAGTCCTTATGAGATCAGAAATTTTTTTCCTTCATGTAATATATCCGTAATTGGAGGACAGAATTACACGAAGTGATTATATCAATGGACCACATGAGATTATTATGTAAATATATTCTGTAATTACTAATAATGCAATTGAAAATATACTAATATTTTCTACAAACAAAGGAAAGAATAATTTTTTAGGACAACTAGACATTTCTATACATAGGACAACTTTAGAGTATTATTTCCTCTTAACTAATAATCGACATACCATATTCACAACAAGCTCCCAATATATGACCCATAAACTAAGTATTATTAAGCTTGTGGCATTTTTATAAGAATGTAAATCACATAATATTAGAATAGTGATCAAAATTAAAAGTCTCAATAAGTACATTAGAATCTCAGTGTTTTTAAGGGCACAATCCTAGCACCCTGCAGGTAAACTAAGTAATACGATGATTACACAATAAGTGGACTTTTGGCATGTCCATTAGTTAAGAAGAAAACCAGGATATGTTCCTTTTAAGTTTCAGCTATACGGTTGAGTGTCATCAGTTTCAGCATCATTGGGAATTTGGTAACCTTAGTGACATATTGTATAAGCTTCCTTGATATTTTGGTAACATTAAGTGATATGACGTTCCATCAACCTTGAGGTTCCAGTAAACATAAGTGGTGACAGCTTCAACGTCATCCAGTCTGTCACGTAACGTTCATATTTGTATTTATGTTATGTTTATGCTCATGTGTGAAACAGTTCTAATTAGGTTGTCAACGATGGATATACCCAACTAAGTTGTGATTAAGAAATTACAGACTAAATTTATGACACTTGTTAATTATGTGACGCGTTCAACGGAGACATGTTTAAGTATTTTACTTGATTTCATTTATTACATATGTGAATTAGTGAATGTGTCAAGTTATATATGTTTAAGCTTGTTATATGATAGCATTTATGACATGTGAATTAATATCATTATGTTTGTTAACTCAATGAATACTTCCTGGTACTCAGTCTCCTAACAACTGATTATGATGTAGGTGACGGTGGGCAGCAGAAGTTATAGATTGCCTTAACAAGCTAACTCAGTGGAAAAACTTAGGAACTTCAGTTAATATTTCGCTACAAGATTTTAAAAAGGAATTTCATTAGACTTTGGAGTATTATTTATTATGCTTTTATTTTACCAACAAGGCTTGAGGTTGGATTTTCATGAATTATGGATTTCATATATTGACTTTATTTTAAAGATTAATATTTGTTTATTGATGTTTATTAAATTAAATATTTATGATGTTTTATCGCTTCTGCTATTTATGTTAAGGATTTTCTTTTTGGTAAAAACTTGAATCATTAAAATTAGGGTTTCATTTGACTTGGGGACTTTAAATCTTTAAATTATGGACACAATTGACCCTCAACAATCATAGGTGTCATTGGCATCTAACAATTGAACTAAAGCAATGTCATGAGAGGTTTAAAGTCCTTATTAGATCAGAAAATGATTTCCTTCATGTAATATATCCATAATTGGAGGACATAATGACATGAAGTGATTACATCAATGTACTACACGAGATTATTATGTAAATATATTCTGTAATTACCAATAGTGCAATTGAAAATATACTAATATTTTCTACGGACAAAGGAAAGAATATTTTTTAGGACAGCTAGATATTTCTACACATAGGACAAATTTGGAGTATTATTTCTTCTTAACTAATGGACATACCATATTCGCAACAAGCTTCCAATATAGGACCGATAAACTAAGGATATTTTTATTAAGCTTGTGACATTTTTATAAGAATGTAACACACATAATATGAGAATAAACTATTTAATAGTGATCAAAATTAAAAGTCTCAATAAGTACATTAGAATCTCAGTGTTTTTAAGGGAACACTCCTAACACCCTGCAGGTAAACTAAGTAATATGATGATTAAGCAAGAAGTGGACTTTTGGCATGTCATTAGTTAAGAAGAAAATGAGGATGTGTTCCCATTAAGTTTCAGCTATACGGTTGAATGTCATCAGTTTCAGCATCATTGATAATTTGGTAACCTTAGGGACATATTGGATAAGATTTAGTAACATTAAGTGATATCACATTCCATCAACCTTGAGTTTTCAGTAACCTTAAGTGGTGACAGCTTCAACGTCATCCAATCCGTCGCATAAGGTTCATATTTGTATTTATGTTATGTTTATGCTCATGTGTGAAACAGTTTTGGTTAGGTTGTCAACGATGGATATACCCAATTAAATTGTGTTTAAAAAATTACAGATTAAATTTTTGACACATGTTAATTATGTGACGTGTTCAACGGAGATATGATTAAGTATTTTACTTGGTTTCATTTATTACATTTATGAATTATTGAATGTGTCAAGTTATATATGTTTAAGCTTGTTATATGATAGCATTTATGACGGTGAGAAGCATGAGTTAGAGATTGCCTTAACAAGCAAACTCAGTGGAAAAACTTAGGAGCTTTAGCTTATATTTTGCTACAAGATTTTAGAAAAGAATTTTATTAGACTTTGGAGTATTATTTATTATGCTTTTATTTTACCAACCAGGCTTGAGGTTGGATTTTCATGAATTATTGATTTGATATATTGACTTTATTTTAAAGATTAATATTTGTTTATTGATGTTTACTAAATTAAATGTTTATGATGTTTTATCGCTTCTGCTATATTTATGTTAAGGATTTTCTTTTTGGGAAAAACTTGAATCATTAAAATTAGGCTTTCATTTGACTTGGGGACTTTAAATCTTTAAATTACGGACACAGTTAACCCTCGAGAATTATAGGTGTCATTGGCATCCAACAATTGAACTAAAGCAATGGCATGGGAAGTTTAAAGTCCTTATTAGATCATAAATTTTTTCCTTCATGTAATATATCCATAATTAGATGACAAAATTACATGAAGTGATTATATCAATGGACTACATGAGATTATTATGTAAATATATTCTGTAATTACCAATAGAGCAATTGAAAATATACTAATATTTTCTACGGATAAAGGAAAGAATATTTTTTTAAGACAGCTAGACATTTCTATACATAGGGAAACTTTGGAGTATTATTTTTTCATAACTAATGGACATACCATATTCGCAACGAGCTCCCAATATGGGATCCATAAACTAAGTATTATTAAGCTTGTGGCATTTTTATAAGAATGTAATACATAATGTGAGAATAAACTATTTAATAGTGATCAAAATTAAAAGTCTCAATAAGTACATTAGAATCTCAGTGTTTTTAAGGGCACAATCCTAACACCCTGCAGGTAAACTAAGTAATATGATGATTAAGCAAGAAGTGGACTTTTGGCCTGTACATTAGTTAAGAAGAAAACCAGGTTGTGTTCCTTTTAAGTTTCAGCTATATGGTTGAGTGTCGTCAGTTTCAGCATCATTGGGCATTTGGTAACCTCTATGACATATTGTATAAGCTTCCTTGAGATTTTGGTAACATTAAGTGATATCACGTTCCATCAACCTTGAGGTTTCAGTAACCTAAGGTGGTGATAGCTTCAATGTCATCCAATCCGTCACGTAACGTTCATATTTATATTTATGCTATGTTTACGCTCATGTGTGAAACTGTTCTGATTAGGTTGTCAACGATGGGTATGCCCAACTAAGTTATGTTTAAAAACTTACAGATTAAATTTATGACACATGTTAATTATCTGACGTGATCAATAGAGACATGATTAAATATTTTACTTGATTTCATTTATTGCATATGTGAATTAGTGAATGTGTCAAGTTATATATGTTTAAGCTTTTTATGTGATAGCATTTATGACATATGAATTAATATCGTTATGTTTGTTAACTCAATGAATACTCCTTGGTACTCAGTCTCCTAACAACTGATTATAATGTAGGTGACGGCGACCAACATGAGTTAGAGAATGCCTTAATAAGCTAACTCAGTTGAAAAATTTAGGAGCTTCAGTTTATATTTTGCTACAAGATTTTAGAAAATAATTTTATTAGACTTTGGAGTATTATTTATTATGCTTTTATTTTACCAACAATGCTTGAGGTTGAATTTTCATGAATTATGGATTTCATATATTGACTTTATTTTAAAGATTAAATTTGTTTATTGATGTTTATTAAATTAAATATTTATGATATTTTATCGCTTCTGCTATTTATGTTAAGGATTTTCTTTTTGGGAAAAACTTGAATTATTAAAATTAGGGTTTCATTTGACTTGGGGACATTAAATCTTTAAATTACGGACAAAGTTAACCCTTTAGAATCAAAGCGTTACAACATGTGCAAGTATAGCACAACTAAACCTGGTTATGCAGTAACCAGCTATATATCCCGCCAACCTAAGTATTTATATGTAGTTTGTTTTGCATCCAAATAGTTCATTGAGCTTAAGAATGATGAAGAAAGCTTCTATGGGTAGAAGGTCAAGGTGCAATGGTTGAGCCTAAGGGACAATAACAATGCCAACTTTTGGGGTTGTGAATAAGAACAGAGCTATGTCCAAGATCCTTCAATTGTTGGACGCCAATGACAACTTACTTGAGGATGATGCTAGTATCAAGGAATAGTTTAGTTCTATGAGCTGTTATTGGGGATTCAGAATCTAAATTTAGAAGTAAAGAGAAGTACAAACGCTTTTTCCAGAGAAGTATGATGACAAATTAAAGAATCTAAAGAGAATTTCAAAAGAGGACTTCTCTTTTGAACTCTTATTAGGGATTCAACATAGCTCTCCATGCATCATGCTGTGTTTCTGCATTCCATTCTTTCATCTCTCGCATTCCAGTCAGAATTGTCTGGAGTACCTCTGTTGGCGGGGCTGGTTGATCTGTTTGGTCGTTAGTGTTTCTGGCTTCGTTGTCTCCATTGTAGACTGCGTTGGATCTGGTTCTAGGCATGTTTAGTGTTTTTGGGTGGGTCTCTAGAGTTTTTTCTCTCTACTCTCAATGAAAGCACCAAAATGTAAATGAATTTTTTCCTCTTAAATAAAAAATATCAAGAGCAGATAAAGTAAATACGAGAGTAAGCAAGTTGCAATGGCTTGTTTTTGATGATCCTTTAATTTACAATTTTTCCTCTATTTATAGGCTTATAACACAAATTAATTCCCGAAATAAAACAAGCATAAACATAATATTCCTTAAGATTGAGTCTATCTTCCAAAATTTACTTAATCTTTTAGAGGAATAACTGAGTCTTGCTTATCAATAGAACAACTTTTTAACTTCGAATTATTTTGGTGTAGTGTGCCAAATCTGATGTTGGTTGTGATTGCTACCAAATTTACAGTGGTAACGATTCTCTTGATCGACTTCTCTATCCTTCATTTTCATTATTGTTCTTCAAAGCCAAGTAATCAATCCCAGCCATAGATGGAGCATGCAATCCTACTAAGCACAATTCCATCTTGAAAAAGAGAATATCCCCAACTTCAACACCAGGAACATCTCCAATTCGTTCGCTCGCATCTTTAAGAGACAATGTCTCTCTACCACGGTACTACTGTGCTGCAGTTACTCATCTCAAGAACATATATAAAAGTCTCCTCCTCAATTAAAACTATGAGATTGAAAAATGAAAATGGGAGCGGAAACGACAACATAAATGGAAAATTTTGGAAGGATATTACATGACAAATCTTATATAATCGAAAACATACAGAAGTCTACTTTTTAGCTAATTTTATGGAATTGAGTTTGGAGATCTCCATCAAAAGTTAGGGAAATTCTCATGGAGGATGTTTAGAAAATGAGACTGTACAAAACTCTCAGCTTCATTTATTAAGCTTCACCAACACATTTAAACTTGACTACAAAGCTACGGAAGTCAATTTTTGAAATTATTTACACAATGAGATTCAAGCTTCTAGAAGAAAGTTACGGTATATTCGTTCCCTATTCATTCCATTAAGATATTATATATATTTTTGTTCAACATTCTTATTGTAGAAATAGTGTCTGCAACACTACTCTATAGAGGAAACAAAAAAGAAGGAAGTTTGGAAAGAAGGAAATTCTATAAAGGAAGAGCTTTAAAAAGAAAGAGCTCTGAAAATAAGGAAGAATGAAGAACTCCTAAAAGGAAAGAAATTTGAAAAGGAAGAAGTCAGCTTGTTTCTCATAGGTGTTGAAGGTTGTTGTCTTTTTTGTTGGAGTTAGATCTTGTCTTTATTTATAGGCCTTCAATCGGTTACATAGAATTTGATACAACTTATCTAATTCTATCTGAAAGTAGGATCAACGAAATATTCTCCGAGATCTAGCTTATCAGTATTAATAATTTAGTAAATCTTGACCGGCCGATCAATCCAATGGTATTGACTAACTTTTATTTGGATTGCCGACTTGGCAATCCATGTACTTTTGTCTGATTGGTTTATTCTTCATAACCGCCTAGTTGATCCTACGGTTCTCGCTCTATCTTCTCCTCGATGGAGTATTCGGTTTAAATCTTGCCACAAGGCATGTGAAATTTTTCCTGTACATTGTCCCCCATTACACTCAACAGAATTTTATTTTTTGATGTGTAATGATCATCTTTTCTTGTTCTGACGTTACAAATGCCTGTATATGTTCTTACATGCTTCCTGAAAACATACGACGTTGTTTTTCCATGTAACATTTCGATTGTCCGTTGTCAGTTGTGGTTTCTCCTTTTCTTTCAGCCATTACATTTTTCTATTCCAGTTCACAAATGCTTTGCAGTTTTTGAGCAATTGTTTTTATCAGTTTGCTATTGATGATGATTACTTCTTCTTCATTTATTTTTATGTCTTTTTATCCTTTCACGACAGACTCATTGATAGAGTTTTTCCCGTTTCTTCATTTTTCATTTTCCTTTTCTCGTACATTAAGATCTGTGACAAGAATGTTGTACCACAACAATAACATAATAATTTATTAAGATGAGTAAGGAATGATTGTAGCGTTTTATAATTGCATCGCATGAGTTTGATGTTCCGCATTTGTTGGTAGAATTTCTATTGTTTCCTTATTTTCTTTTTCCTTCTCTCGTTTCATATATTCCCTTGTACTTCTACTTTGATCAATATGAATTACTCTATTTGTGCATTTTTTCTTCTATTGAACTCCCTTTTGTTGTACTTCATTCAAAGACTTGGCGAAATTTAGGGATCAAAATCCGGTACTGTGCCGACTTCAAGCTTTCAACGAAATTGGTTCTTAAATATTTAGAAAAGTTTTGGCTCCCAGTTCTCTTGAGAATAACTATGTTCTCTTGTGAAATCTGTTCCTGAGGATAAGACGAAATTTGAAAGACGTAATTAAGTTTACTTTCTTGTATGAAGACTACCATACTTTTGATCTGGAGCTCAACATGAATTCCGTAAAAATTTTCATGAAGCAGACTCTCATATCTTTATAATTATGTGACTCGCCATGTAATTTTTCTTCCAGCTTTTTTTTTGTTTCAATTTCCATTTCTTTATGGATATTCTCCGTAAAATTCTCTATTTTTTTTACATAATATGGATATTCTCTTTAGTTTATAAAATGGCACATACCTCTCTTATTAATATTTTAGTTTATAATATAAATATTCTCTCTAGTTTGTTTACATATTTTTTTTTTCAAATGTAGGTGTTTAAACCGTAACCATCATTTTTTTCCTCTAAAACATCAAACCATCTTCTTTCTAATTAGGTCAAGTCTATACAAAAATTGTTTTATGATCATGGTTTCGGAACCTACAAGCTTTTGACTGGGTTTTATCATCTTCATCCTCTTCGCGAAATGAGGGACTAGATCATTGGAGAATTGCATTGTATTCATAGTTTAGGGTTGAAACAACCAGAACCTGGGGATGGAATGAACTAAGCACTAAATTACCAAATATATATGCTTGATCTTCCTCCATATGCTCAATAACCTGTAAAATTGACAGGGTGAGCAGTGAATATCATGGTAACGATAATTTTAACATAAAGCGATACAATTTTTTATATTAATATCACATCTCAAACAAGGACTCATTTGGCAACCTGTGTAAGAAGAAGGCTAAGAAGCATCTCCTGTGGCTCACGCAGTGACCACTTTACAGGAAAGATGAGTAATTGATGATAAACTATTGTGGTAGCTGAAATGTCAGACTCATGCAAATTTACTATATCCTAATATGTTATGTACCCTAACCAACACACTTCATACATGTATGATGATCCCTTAAGAAGATAAGGTAGTACTGATTAGTAAGGGAATGTAGTGAGTTCAGACTAGTTAGCATTGTAGAAATGATGAACATGTTGGTTCTGATCTTGGATGGAAAAGTGATGAGCTTCAGAGATGATGAACCTTTCTGGTTCTGATCTTTTATTGAAGGAAGAATTATATTTGTTTACAATGAGGGATGGTGTATATATACAAATGATTCTAACGGTTGCATATGATCTCCTATGGTTCCAACGGATGCCTACTTGTAGCCTGAAATCATTTTTTACCAGAAATGGTTAGACACCCACTGTGTTTGGGAAAGTCTCTTTTCTGCTTCCCTCTTTTGCCTATGATGAAGATTTTCTTCTGAGGCTGCAGCTTTTCTTTCTTCAACACTCCCCCTCAAGTTGGGTTCGTATAGGTTGATCGAACCTAACTTGTCAAGTATTCTTTAGAGGTTATTTTTGTCAAGGGCTTTGGTGAAGATGTCGGCTAGCTGGTCTTCACTACGTACAAAGGGAATGGTGATTTCTCCAGACTGTACTTTCTCTCTTATGAAATGACAGTCCACTTCAATATGTTTGGTTCTCTCATGAAAAATGGGGTTCATTGCAATATGACGTGCTGCTTGGTTGTCACAGTGCATCTCTATCGGTTTTCTTATCTCAACCTTCATGTCTTGAAGGAGATGTCTAATCCATGTGAGTTCGCTAGCAGTGGAGGCCATGGCTCTGTATTCTGCCTC